>CM055957.1:10341451-10489501 GCA_029490685.1 Schizonepeta tenuifolia
CTCTCTCTCTCAACTCGACCTCTCTCTTCTCTCTCTCTCTCTCTCACTCTCTCTCTCTCTCTCTCTCTCTCTCTCTCTCTCTCTCGTTTTCTCCATTGTAAACCGAGCTTCCTTTCTAACTGGGTCTCCCTAATTGAAACCCTAATCTACTCTAATCTCTATATATTCAAAATTGATATATCTATTTTTCTCTCTGGCACGCTCTCTGTCTGTCCCTCTCTCCTGCGCTCTCTGTCTCTCTCCCTCTCTCTCACTCGCTTCTCTTTACCAGACACGTCGCCCTAGCCTCTGCCCTCTCCGGAATCTGCTCTGCACGAGCGTCGCCGCTGTGTTTGCCGCCGCGTCTGCTCCTCCACCCTGCCACCGTCGCCCTAGTCACGAGCGTCGTTGCTGTGTCTGTGCCAATATTAGAGTGTAAGATTTCAACATCTTGGGAGTTTTGGAGATGGATTCCATCAGTGTTTTGGGTTATTTTCAGGTGCAAAGATTGTGACATTTTCAGGTGCAAAGATTTGCGCCCCCATCTCGCCGCCTGTGTCGTCTGCTAACCCTAGCCGTGCTGTCTTGTCCCCCACACGCTGCCTACGCGTCGCCGGCGCTGTCTGCTTGTCTCTTGTGTATGTATGTATCTATCTTATAATTTTCGTATGTGTGTGTATGTGTGACTGTTGATAGATCTAGGGTTTGTAGAGATATCAGAAAATAACAACAATGCGACAACACAAGGATTTACGTGGTTCGATCGATGTGATCTACGTCCACGGGAGAGAATATAGAGAGCTTTTATTATACTTGAGAGTACAAAGAGTATTGAATGAATGTAAACCTCTAATCTAGCATCTATTTATAAGCCTTGAATTGAGCCCTAATCTTTCTAGGATTTGGATTCCTTATACATATCTTGTTTCCTAGTACATACATATCCGATTCCCATTCATATAAGGATTCTATCTTCTCCCAAAGTAGGGCTTCGTGACTTGGTCTTCAAGGTAGGCGTCGGCTGTAATTGGGCCGAGCTCTATGGGCCGAGCTTGAATGTATAGGCCCACCTGGATTGGGCCTTAGGTCGGGCCCAAGAAGAGGCCGGTACTATCACATCCCCCCCCCAAAAAAAGAGGAAAGAAGACGTGTAGACGTAGACTACGAGGTCGAATTGCCGAGGTGATTGATCGCGTAAATCACCGCTACGAGTTGAATTATCGAGCTGATCTTCTGAATTTACGAGCTCATCCTCGGAGCTCGAGGTGGTAGTGGAGAAACACCAACCTGAGTGCTGGCCACTTTACTGTGCTGGACATGGCCCATGTCCGAACTTAAAGGGAGGGAAAAAGTAATGGGCCGTTTGAATTTGGTTGAGGGACGGTTCATATTCCAAGAATATCGGGCCCACGTTTACACGCGTTTATGTGGTACGGCGGGATTCAAATGTATATCCTTTGGATACAAAACGTTTCCCCCTTTTCATTTTCACATCAGCCATTATTAGCAGAAAAAGCTTTTGCCCAGAAAATTTTCCGTCTCCCCTGAAATCTTCGAATTGCCGCTTTCCATTCCGCCGGCGTTTATTCCGTTGGGGTTTCCATTCACAGTCACCTTGCACATTTCCAGTCGCACTCACAAGTAAGTATGGCTTCCCCCTCTCAAACTAGCAGTAGCAGTAACGAATCCCCTATGCCAGTCAGTGTCAATAGTAGCTTTAAATTTAAGGTTTTCACTCTAGGATCTTCGGAACCCACATTTGAAACTCTAGTAGTGCCCCCTCGTGTGAAGAAGGGGAAGGTGAATGATTACGCCTCATCCTTAGATGAGACTAGGATTAGGTTTCTCGCTCAAGCGTACAATTTTCCTTCTGACGCTGGGTTAATAGAACCTCGCCCAGTGGATAGGGCGTGCTCACCCCCGACGGGTTTTGTTACGATCTATGAGGATAGTCTTCACGCGGGTCTTCGAGTGCTCCTGCCTGAAGCCTATTCCGAGCTCCAACAGAAACTTGGCCTGGCGTTAGGGCAGATAACCCCAAATTCATTTAGGCAATTCACCGATTTGGGTGTGGCCGCCGCTAATGAGGGTCACCGGATATCCACCGAGCTCATTCACGAGCTCTTCTTCTTCAAAAATAATGCGGGCTGGTACTATGCTTCAGCCCGAGCTGAGTTCAAGGGGCGAACTCAGAATAAGGTAGATAAGTGGCATTCGAAGTTTTTCTTCTGCCGTCACAGTAGTTTTGTCGACCTGGCGTGGAGGGTAGAAAAACCTTATGAGTGGGTAATAAGCGAGGTGGATAGGGATCTGGCGACTGTTGTAAAAGCGATGAAGGACCTCGGTTCTTTTGAGGGGAGATACACTGAAGACTCGCTAGCTGAAGCGGGGTTGAGCCCGTATGAGCCCCATCGTATGGCGGATCCTTCGACGGGTGAGGCCCCGCTTGTGCTGTTAGGATTGCTTTTTTTTTTTTTTTGATTCATCATTCTTACACTGTCCTTGCTTTGATTTGCAGTGAAGAACTTTGGAAAAATTAAGGAGGTCGGTGTCAAGGCTACTAAAGCCAAAGAGGTCGGTGCCAAGGCTTCGGGCAAGAGGCAGAGGTCGTCGGGGCGATCTGTGTCTGCGTCTGAACCGGGGCAGGTCGGAGGACCTTCTGACCCCCTTCAAGGAGCTTTAGTGGTGGAGCCTGCTGTTATGGATGCGAGCCCTCTTACTGCGAAAGCTGCATTTTCCCCTTCTCCTCTTCAGAAATGGGCTAGGGTCATTGAGAATATCGTCGACATCACAGGTGATGATACAAGCCCGGTAGCTCCCTCGAACAGGCTATGGGACTTGCCTTTTCCCGAGGTGAGTATTATTGCGTTCTTTTGCAATTCTGTAATTCTTATCCATGTAGCTTACTATATTCCTTCTGATAGGGTCTTGATGCGGTTGTGGACTGACTGAGGAACAACGTCGGGCTGATGTCTGCTCGGCACGAGGACGAGAAGAGCCTGTACTCTGAGAAGCTGATATCCGCCAATGCCCGGACGAAGAGAGCTGAGGTCGAGTTGATCAAGGCCGCTGAGGAGGTGAAGGCTGCAAAGTCCGAGCTGGCCGTTCAGCTCGCAAGGGCCGAGGGTGAGGCTGAGAGAGCTCGGGCTGAGGCAGAAAGAGCTCGGACTGAGGCGGAAAGAGCTCGGAAGCTGGAGTCCGAGCTGGCCGCGGCAAGGGATAGGGAGGCCCAGCTTGCAGCTAGCCAAGGTGAGGTTCTCCGAGCCTATACGAAGAGGCTTCTGCTGTCGGAGGGCTTTGCCGGCTTGGCCAATGACTTGGCCAACCTCATTAACGGCAACTTCGCCGTGGCCGCTTTGGAGAAGGCTGCCCAAGACTTCCCCGATCTGGACGTGGCGAAGTTCGGCTTCGAGCGTCTTGGGGATGATGCTCTGCCTTCCCGGTATGCAAGGGTGGTCCGGGATCACCTCGCTCAGCTGCCCGTCTTGGAGTTTCTTGCTAGTTCGTCGGAGTTGCTAACTGTCGAACAGGTTGCTGACTGTTCGGTAGATCGGGATTCCGAGCTGGACACGGTCTTCGAGTCTCTTCAGGATGAAGAAGAAGAAGAGGAAGAAGATGCTGAAGATATGGGAGAGGAGCGGGAGGCTGAAGGTGATGCTGAGCAGGTCCCTCCTGAGGGTCCCCAAACTACTAATGCCGAGAACCCGAGCTCCGAGCTGCCACCTTTTGAGACTGAGAAGGTCGGCGATTCTTAGTACTTAGTTTTTTTTTTTTTTTTTTTTGAACATTGTATCCTTGTACTGAACTTGGAATGAATGAATGAAATTTATTTTTCTTTTCTTGTGTGTAGACCTCGGTTCCTGTCGATGTTTCTTCTTTACGCAAACAGGTGGATCTTCTTTCTCACGACCTGCGTGAACAGCGATCCTTTGCTCATCAATGGATGAATAAATGCCTCCGAGCTGAAGAGCTTTTCGCCGAGAAGTGTTCTTTGTTGAAATCAACTGAAGCCGAGCTGAAGGAATGGCAAATGAAGTCCGAGGCGCTTGGCGTGGAGGCTGAGATCAAGCGGATCACTGCTCAAGAGCATGCTGATTTGCTTCAAGCTAGGCTTCTTCAGACTGGGGAAGAACTGGAAGTTGCCCAAGGTCGAGCTAACCCTGTTTCTGAGGATCATAAGAGGATCGCCGAGGAGCACGCCGAGTACGAAGATATTATCCGACGTGCTGGTGGTATCACCATTTCCGAGGCGGAACTAAAGACGAAAGAAGACTTGGGAACGTATATCGATCTAAAAGAAGCAGTTGGTCCCGAGTCTCCTTTGCTCCAAGGTGCCTTTAACATGCTCAAAGAGAGTGCGAGCAGGTATAAGTGTATTTTGGAACGCCGACCAAAATTACGTGCGCTGCTGGCCAAGGGTGTGGGTGCCGACCTCCCATTTTCTTCTCGGACGGTGCCTGCTCGCGAGGTAAAAACAGCTTCGCAGGGACATCAGTTCGGCCCGAGCCGAGGTAGCCGAGCTGCGAGGCCAAGGTCGGCGACTTCGCGAGGTCGGGGTCCTTCCTCTAGAAGCGGTCGAGGTCGAGGTCGAGGTCGGGTTTCAATTGATGACATTCTGGGAATTACTTCATTCGAGGATCGGTGGCTTAACTTTAGCAAGAAACCTCCTCCTTCGTAGACTAGCTCGTTTTTGCCTGTAACTTATTTACATACAAAATATTCTAAATAGTTAGAAATAAATAAATATAGATTGAGTTCGTTGAACTTCCTGTTCGTCGTGAAGATAGTTTTCTTAGTTTATTTCCATGTTGCATTTATGAGGGAGTTGAACTCGGACCTCTTTTCGTTTACAAGGGAACCTTAGTTCGGACCTCGTATTGTGATTCTCTCGGGGGAACTTGGTTCTGACCCCGATTGAGATCTTATTATCCTATGTGAGGGAGTTTGACTCTGACCTCGTAGGATCTTCCTTTTTGGAGGGAGACGAGCTCGGACCTCGAAAGGGTTTTCTTTGCGCATTGGATATTACCCCATGTCGGTTCGTTTTTTGACCTCGCAAGGGAACTTTAGTTCGACCTTATAAGGGGATTTCGTGGATACTTCGTATAAGCAAACTAAAAGACACAAGGATATGCAAGACGAAAAGAAACTTTATTAATAAAAGAAAGACCAAAACAAAAAGGAGAGTTTTGACGAGCTCGTTAAAAACAAAACACTGACTCAAAGAAAAGAAAAGGAAAAAGAAAAACTTAAAGACTCTATATGCAGGACTTTGTTGCTCATACGAAGAATCTCTTTAGGTGGGCGATGTGCCACGTTCTGGGTATCAGCTCGCCTGAAAGATAGGCGATTTTGTAGGCTCCTTTGCCGAGTACTTCGTGCACTCTGTAGGGTCCTTCCCACGTGGCCTCGAGCTTGCCGAGCTTCTCTGAATGGCTTATCTCATTATTTCTAAGCACAAGATCACCGACCTGGAACTGCTGGGGTTTGACCCTTTGATTATAATATCTGGTCATCTGCTGTTTATACCGAGCTTCTTTTATGCTGGCTAGTTCCCGCTTCTCTTCGAGTAAATCCAGGTCGGTTCGGCGCTGCTCTTCATTGGCTTCCGCTGAGAAGTTGATAGTGCGGGGGCTTGGTGCCCCGACCTCTACTGGTATGACCGCTTCTGTTCCGTATACTAAACGGTACGGGGTTTCTCCCGTTGGAGTTCTGGGTGTAGTCCTGTATGACCACAGGACGTTTTGGAGGTTGTAGATCCATTCCGTTTTGTCCTTCTCTAAGCGGGCCTTGAGTCCGTTCACTATTGTTCTGTTGGTGACTTCGGTCTGGCCATTAGTTTGAGGTCGGTTGACCGAGGTGAAATTTTGCTGGATATTAAGTCCTTCGCAAAATTCTTGGAATGCTCTGCTCATGAATTGCGTCCCGTTGTCCGAGATGAGGACTCTTAGAACTCCAAACCGGCACACGATATTCTTCCAAACGAAGTCGATGGCTTTCTCACTTGTGACTTTTGTGGAAGGTTTAGCTTCGACCCACTTGGTAAAGTAGTCGACGGCGACTATTAAGAATCGTTTTTGCTTTGGGGCCGGGTAGAACGGCCCCACGATGTCAATGCCCCACTCCACAAATGGCCACGGGCTCTGTATAGTGGAGAGGTCGGTCTGGGGTACCCTCGTCACCTTGGCGTGCAGCTGGCATTTCAGGCATTTTTTCACGAATTCTTCCGCGTCTTTTACCATTGTTGGCCAATAGTACCCCCACCGCATGATTTTCTGTGCTAGCATCCGAGCTCTGATGTGGCTTCCGCATGACCCGGAGTGCACTTCTTTCAGTGCGTAGTCCGCTTCCCTTGGTCCCACACACTTTAGGAGAGGCTGTAGGTATGACTTTCGATAAAGGATTCCTCTTTCGAGGACGTACTGCGTGGACTTAGCAAGGATTTTTCTGGCTTCCGTTTTGTCCCCAGGAATCTCCCCGCTCTCCAAATATTTCTTCAGGGGGGTCATCCAGTTCGGGTCGTCTTCCTCGATTGCGTTGACTTCCGCCTCTTCTATACTTCGATTCCGAACTTCTTCTATTAGAGTGGAGTCGGTTGAGTTCACCAGCTTACTTAGCTCGTCAGCTCGAGTATTTTGGCTCCGAGGAATGCGAACTATCCTGAAGAACTGGAAGGATTGTTCTAGGAACTTGACTTTCTCCAGGTATTTCTTTAGCTTTTCACTCCTTGCTTCATACTTTCCTAGCACGTGGTTGACCACTACTTGGGAATCACAATAAGTTTGGATAGCTCGTACCTGGAGTGTTTGGGCAAGACGCAGTCCGGCAATGAGGGCCTCATATTCCACTTCGTTGTTCGTAGTGGGGAACTCGAATCGCACCGAGTATGTTAACTCCTTTTTTTCCGGGCTGATCAGGAGTATGCCAGCTCCGCTCCCTTTCTTCCCCGAGGCTCCATCCACGTACATCTCCTAGCAGTCTGGAGGAGTCTTCTCTGGTATTTCTTGGAGTTTTGCCTTGGCCTTGGATTCTTTTGGTTTATTCACGACCGTGTACTGAGCTTCTACGAGGAAGTCTGCTAAAGCTTGGCCTTTTATAGCTCAGCGAGGGACAAATGATATGGAATGCTCTCCGAGCTCGATTGCCCATTTTGCGATCCTTCCTGAAGCTTCCGATTTAGTAAGGACTTGCCGGAGTGGTAGGTCAGTCAAAACTTGTATTGGGTGAGCTTGGAAATAAGGTTTTAGGCGCCGAGCTGCATTTACCAGGGCTAGAGCGAACTTCTCGAGGGGCTGATATCTTGTCTCTGGATCTTTTAGGACTCTGCTGACGAAGTACACCGGTAGCTGCCGATCTCCTTTATCTCGGACCAATACTGCGCTAATTGCTTCCTCCGACGCTGTGAGGTATAGGGATAGAGATTCTTCCTTTTTGGGGACCGACAAAGTTGGTAAGTCTCCAAGGTGGCGCTTTAGCTCGTCGAAGGCTAGTTCGTGCTCTGGTCCCCATCCAAACTCCGGTGCCTTCTTGAGGATTTTGAAGAACGGAAGTTGTTTTTCGGCAGCTTTCGAGAGGAAACGACTTAGCGCGGTTATGCAGCCCGTCAACTTATGTACGTCGCGAATAGTTCGGGGTACCTTCATTTCCTGGACGGCTTTAATTTTCAACGGGTTGGCTTTGAGTCCCTCCGGCGAGATCCAGCACCCTAGGAATTTCCCAGATCGCACGTTGAAAGTGCACTTCTTGGGGTTCAGCTTGAGGTTGGCCTGCCTTAGCACATCGAGTGTCGTTCGTAGATCAACCACCGCTGAAGCTTTTTCCTTGCTTTTGACGACAATGTCGTCTACATACACTTCTACGATTTTGCCAATGTGATCTCAGAAGAGGAAGTCGACCATTCGTTGGTAAGTCGCTCCGGCGTTCTTCAACCCGAAGGGCATGTATTTGAACGCGAAAACCCCAAAGCTCGTGGCGAAAGCTGTCATGATCGCGTCTTCCTCATCCATCAGGACTTGATAGTACCCCTTGTAAAGGTCAAGAAAGCTGAATACCTCGTATCCCACTAAGGATTCAATCTTCTCGTCGATGTTGGGGAGGGGGTAGCAGTCCTTTGGGCAAGCTTTATTGAGGTCAGTATAATCCACACACATCCTCCACTCCCCTCCTTCTTTCTTGACCACCACCGGGTTAGATAGCCAAATTGGGTATTTGACCTCGAATAGTAGCCCTGCTTTCAGCCATTGCTGCACCTCATCATAGATGACCTGGTTCCGCTCGGCAGCAAATGTTCTTCTCTTCTGCTTTACTGGGGTGGAGCTCGGGTCGATGTTGAGCTTATGTGTAATGATGTCCGATGACACCCCCGTCATGTCCGTTGGCGACCAAGCAAAGACGTCTTGATATTCCCTAAGGAGCTGGATTATCTGCAGGCGGGTTTGGGGCCCCCCTGCAAAGCCGACCTTGACAAATTTGGTAGGGTCTTCTTCGGATAAAGGGACTTGTTCCGCCGAGGCGTCATAAATCGTTGTTGCCTCTTCCAACTCCTCGGGATACTTTGATTGCTATGCTTGCGGTTGACCTCGAAGGGCAACTTGCATGCACTCTTTGGCCTTTTTCTGGTCGCCGCGGATAGTCAGGATTTCACCCGAGGTCGGGATCTTCAGTAACAAGTGATATGGCGAGATAATGGCTCGGACCGCATTCAGCCAATCCCGACCCAATATGATGTTGTACGGGGAGTTCGCTTTGACCACGTAGAAGTGGATTAGCTTGTTGACGCTGGTTGGCGGGCTGCCAATGGCGACGTCAAGCGCGATGATCCCTTCAGGTCGTGTTTCATGCTGCGTGAAACTTTTGAGGGGCAGGGGCGCTGAGTTTACCCGAGCTGGGTCGAGTCCCATCCTATCCAAGCAATGTTGGAAGATGATACTGACGCTGGCCCCACTATCAACAAATACGCGGTGGACAATCTTATTGGCCACTCCGACCTGTATTACCAGGGCGTCATTATGGGGCGTTGCTGTAGGTACAGGATCGTCCTCGGAAAAGGTGACTGTTTCGCCTTTCTTGAACCTCTTTTTCGTCTGTTCCTCTTCCGATGGAATTGGTGGTCTGCGAGCTTCAGACCTCAGCTTAGTTTTTGTTGTGCCGGGGGTTAGCCCAGAGATGGTTGACACCACCCCGTCGTACTGTGGCACGTCGTTCTGAGGGTCGTCATCTTCCTCATCATGACTGGTTTTAGCTCGCTTATTATCGGGAGCGCAGCGGCCCTGTCCGCCCTTTCGCTTCCCCCTTCTGTTCTTCTTTCCCCCGACCTCGTACTTCTTCAGAGCTCCTTCTTGGGCTAACCTCTCTATTTTCACTGCGAGGTCGCGGCAGTCTTCTGTGTAGTGCCCGTGGTCGTCGTGGAAGGAGCAGCATTTGTTTTTATCCTGAGGTTTCGACCCCGACATAGGGCGTGGTCTTGTGAACCAGTCCTCATGAAGTGCAAAGATCTCCGCGTTTGTTTTCACAAAGGGAGGTCGCTGAGGGGGCTCCGACCCCGGCCGTGGACCGAGCCGGGACTGAATAGGTCCAGGTCCGAGCCGGGATTGGATAGGACCCCGCTGAAGGCGTTCATGGGCACTTCTCCGATCACGATCATTCCGGCCCCGATCACCTTCAGGCCTCTTCTTCTCTGTTTCTTCCTGCTTCAACCGGTCCGCATCTTGGCCGTCCGCGAACTGGTACACGATTCTCCACATCTCCTGGGCCGTCTCGGGTTTCTGCTTAGCAAGCTCTTGGTTCAGGGACCCAGGAGCGACCCCGTTTCGGAAAGCCGAGATGAGGAAAACATCGTCGATTTTATCGACCTTCAAGCTTTCTTGCATAAATCCGGAGGCGTACTCCCTTATGGTCTCTCTGTCCTTTTGCTTCACGGACAGGAGGTAGGCCGTGTCTCGGCGAGCTTGGACTTTCATAAGGATTCTTTGTTTAAAGATTCCTTCGAGGTAGGCCCAAGATCCTACGCTGCCAGTCGGCAAGCCGTCGAACCAAGCTCGGGCGTAGTCGACCAGCATCTCTGGGAACAGCTTGCACATGTGCTCTTCTGTGAGGCCCTGATTGTGCATGCTGTACTTGAACCGCGTCAAGAAATTGAGGGGGTCCTCCAACCCATTATAGGGTGGTATGTTGGGCAACTTGTACGTCGCGGGAAGCTTGGCATCAAGCAGCTCATCGGTGAACTGGTTGACGAGTCGGGCTGATCTTCCCTCCCGTCGGTGCCGGTTTACCTTGGGGCTATAACTTCTGGAATAGCTCGGACTTCGGTCCCCGCCTGGGCTACGATGTCGCCTTGGGAGATGATGTTGCTTGGGACTCCGCTGCGGGCTGGAGCTCCGGCGGCGGAGTGGGCTTCGCCGAGTATCGTGCTTTCTTTTCAGCTCGGGCTCCTGCGTTTTGGGATGATGTGAAGTTTTGGGTATAGACTTCCGTGTGGAACTCTCCCTAGCTTCGGATATTGGGGGCATCCTAGCTGTTGTGAGGAAGCGCTTGAAACTCTCCCTATTCGCTCTTGCGAATTCAGTCGCGGCGTATGCAGTGGCGAGGTCGAAGTCGTCGAGAAAATCTTCTCCTTTCGATCCGGATTTCTGTGGACCCTTCTGAGGGATGTCCTCTAGCGCGGGCATCCCTTTAAAAGGGTCCTCTTCTATAGGGTTATTGCCGTGCCCCTCCTTTGGGACCGAGCTGTCTTTCTGGCGATTGCTCTTGTTCGTGGGGCGACTTTCTGCTTCGTCGGGGTTCCCACGTTGGCTTTGGTCTCCCCGCACGTTTTGTGATCGTGTTACCATCATAGTTCTGCTACCAAAGAACCGTCGATCGTTTTCTTCCCACAGACGACGCCAATGATAGATCTGGGGTTTGTAGAGATAGCAGAAAATAACAACAATGCGACAACATAAGGATTTACGTGGTTCGATCGATGTGATCTACGTCAACGGGAGAGAATATAGAGAGCTTTTATTATACTTGAGAGTACAAAGAGTATTGAATGAATTTAAACCTCTAATATAGCATCTATTTATAAGCCTTGAATTGAGCCCTAATCTTTCTAGGATTTGGATTCCTTATACATATCTTGTTTCCTAGTACATGCATATCCGATTCCCATTCATATAAGGATTCTATCTTCTCCCAAAGTAGGGCTTCGTGACTTGGTCTTCAAGGTAGGCGTCGGCTGTAATTGGGCCGAGCTTGAATGTATAGGCCCACCTGGATTGGGCCTTAGGTCGGGCCCAAGAAGAGGCCGGTACTATCAACTGTGAATATTGGTTATTTCCTCCTGTGATGCACAATGTTGATGGAGTCAGAAAATGGATTCTCAGACATTGTTATATTTCGTTTTATCATGTCTGCCTAATGTTATTGTGACCATTTTGAAGCATTTTGATGGCTAATCTGATTCAATATATGCTCGCCATTGGACTCTAAATCTTTTGTTCGACTTCAAAATATGTTAGCATTCAACATATTCTCCATTCCCAATTAATATCTAGTTTGTTGATTTCCTTTCTTGTCATGATAGTTAAGTTGATGATAGTTAAAGCTCACTTGCACGCAACTAAGCTATCTATGAGACTATGAGATATATATTAGGAATGTTTGAACATAGCTCTGTGTCACTTGCACGCGTCTAAACTGTTGTATGTGTCGCGATTGCAAATATTAGGAATGTTCTAAGGTGAGAATCTGATTGAGAAATGGCCTAGTCCTGGAATGCTGATGCTAAGTTTTCTAATTAGACTGATTGTCTCAGCCGAGCAATGTATGTTTTAGAAAATTGACTTTAGATCAAGCTACCAACAACCAAATCAAAGAGGGGGATGAGATTATGACCAGAACAGTGTGCTGACATAGAGGGCCTTTGTATACTTGATGATGCCATTTGGCTTGATGAATACCCCGGCCATGTTCTGTTCCTTGCATAATCGTTTATTGTGTTTCCATATAAAGTCATAGCTCAAAAATTCCCTATTGTTATTTATTTGTTATAAGTTTGATTTACTCTCTGAAGTTACTTCCATTATATAATTGATTAGTGTTGATTTTATGAATTTATACCTTAGGGATTGTTGCATTTCTTTAAACTGAAATTTTACATGGAGAGGTTGTAATTTTTGGAGATGGACAGTACATCCGTTATGTGTAACCTGATTAATTTCTTTATCACTTACAACAAGTTGTTGCTAGAACTAGAAGTAGTAGGCTTGATTATACCGAAACATTGAGAGGTAAATAACGTGTCTGCTGGTTGAAATCGTAGAATTTTGCATTGTTTGTGTGTAACGCCCCAATTTTCATAAATAAAAGGGAGACGTTATCCTTCTTACATTAATGACAATAATCATTACTTTACAGCGGAAGACTGAAATAAATAACATTTATTGAAATAAAATATATTCGACTCTTTAACCATCATCACTCGCTCCGCCGGGCATCGCCCGAGCTTTAACCCTGAAAAGATAAATAGCTTTGGGGCGAGCGCTAATGACTCAGCGGGGTGCATTTATCCAAATTATATGAATCACAACAAATATAAGTGCAATAAAACTGTCTTTCTTTCATAACGCCCGAAGGCTAACTTTCTGTCTCTTAGCCCGAAGGCTTTAACTGTACTGTCTCATGGCCCGTAGGCTATAACTTTTCTGACTGATAGCCCGAAGCTTTTACTTTCTGTCTGATAGCCCGAAGGCTTTAACTGCATCTCATGCATATAATTTGAGTAAAACATATAATAAGGATAAATGATAAATGCAACTATAAAATAACCCCACCTTAAACTTTCTTCTCTTGACTTGAATACTCGCAAATTAAAGATTAAGTCTTGCGCGCCGATCCTATAGATAATGCATGGATTTAATTACTAAAAAAATATTGTGCGAACATTTAATATTTGATACTTTTTATTTTGAGAAAAAGCCTCCATTTCGACATAGAGTAACGTTTTTACTAAAAGATGAAAGTACTAGATTCATAAATGATGGTTCTCTTTAAAGAAAATAATATATACTAGCTATGCAGAAATGGGTTCTTAAACGTATATATAATATACATACATAAAATAAGGAGTAAAGTTAATAAATGGAAATCATGAATATGCAGTAGGCTTATTACTTAATTAAATAAAACTATAACATTTTTAGTCTATCATTGACATATGAACAATTAATGAAACGGACAAGGGCTGGCCCACTAATTGATAAGTGCAGCAGGAAAAGGGGTATTTGGGTATCCAGTATAGATAATTTTGGATGTGCATCAAATTCAATTTGATATAAAGAGAGGGTCGGCTATACAAGACAGAGAGAAAAGAATATACGCTACCTTGCAGAACAAATTTCGAAGAGGGAGAGAGAGAAGGAAATAAGGAAAAAGACGAAGAACTATATCACAAAACAGAGCAGGCCATTACAGAAAAGAAAATAGAACTCGTCGAGGAAGAGAGGAAGAATGGAAGACAACAAGCAGAACCGCCGTCGCCGAAATGCGATCGGAGCAGCCGTGTCCCCATCTTTCGACTCCTTCTTTCCTGACTCGCAGTTCTTCCAGAAGAAGATACCAAACAAGGAGAAGAAAAGTACCTTCACTCCTCTGCTCAAGCAACTTTTGATGACTCGATTTTTGGGTGTGGGAGAGATGAAATGAGAGCCCTCTATTTATACTAGTTTTGCAGCTCCTAAACAAGGAAAGAGTAGGAAAATTGGAATCAATCTTTCCCTATAATTGATTTCGTTTCTTGCAGAGATTGAAGGAAGGAAAAGGAAAGTTGGGCAAATATTTGTTTCACACGGTTTTGCCGTGGAGATAAGAGAGAAAGATGAACAGTAATCTCATAAATTTGTTTCTATGAGTTGGGCTGAATTTTAGAGATCTTGGGCTTCAACTCTTGGGCTTGGACTATTTCAAAACAAAATGGATTAATTAAAAAAAATACATGTATTATCTTTGAGCTAAAAAAATAATGCTATGTCCGAAAATATATGCTCGTATATTAAATCTAGGCGCGACTTATAAAACTTAACATTAATTGGTAAGAGATAATATTAATATTTTACGAAAAGAAATAATAAAATTTTCTGGTCGTTACATTGTGTCATGGTTTGCAGTGGTAATTATGTTCTGTTCTAATAGTGATTGCTCACGTGATAAACCTAATAAATTACTATGGAGTTCGTTTATTTGACTTTTCAGAAAGGTCCGAAGAGTGAAAATGAAACACAAGTTTGTTTCCCATTATGAATAAATCCCTTCAGATTTTATGTGTTTTTTGTGGCTAGCTCGAGACCTTTTAAATGATTTTATGATTCTTAGTACTCATCATTGATCTAAGTACTATCATCTGCAGGTGCTGTTTATGGAACTTATGATGCTATAAGAGCCAAGGTGAAGTTTGTTTCTACTCCCAGCTTCCTAAATCATAAAGTTCTTCCTTTCTTCTACTTATCATGTGCAATAGTATGGAATGCCACACTTTTTATTACTGCATCTGGTTGAGTGCTGACACAAATGAACTTCTTATATTGAATTGACATCAGTTTATATGATCTATGATTGCATATGAGAGAGGTGGTGCTTATAAGGAGAAGGATGAAAATCGTGGAAAATCAGTGAAGGTATTGATACTAAAATTCCTCTAATGCTGCATATGATGTGTAATAGCATTAATTGAAGCCCTATCTTGTTTTTCAGGTTAACAAAGAGAAAGATGATAAAATGCGTGCGACAACTGCAAATGTTGATGTTGGAGTTGCTACTGGAGTGGGTGATATTACATCAAGATGTCAAAATTTGTTATCTTTCTTTGGATATATGATTGATATAACATGTATTTCTGCTAACTCTATTCGGATGGTGATTATATAAATATCTTGGATGGCATATGATATGATTTATGGATGGTTTTTATTATTTTGTTTGTTTTAGAATTAATTTTAATTGCAAATAAATTATAAGAAGCTGTTTGTAGCATACATAACGAAAAAAAAATAAAATATTCATAACGGCTACAACCGTTATGTATAAAAACATACACAATGTAAAAAAGAGTAATTTAAACAACAATTTGACGTTATTAAAACATTCAAAGATCACACAAACAAGAGTGTAATGTATATAAAAACAACTGTTATATAACGGATAATCAGGCGTTATTAATTTATGGATAGTCGTTATGTATAATAGTATAGATAACGGATAAATCTCCGTTATGTATGAGCGCCACATACATAACACTATTATAATTTACGCCAATTTCTTAACATAGATAACGGATAAAATCCGTTATGTATGAGCGATTTTGGCGTAGTGTTTCTCCACCCTTGGGATTTCTAGAGCTGCACTACCATCAGTTTAAGATAAAATGATCTAACCTCTTTCATGTTTTGCACCTGATTTTCACATCTAGAACCATCATCTCTGATTAGCAGATTGATTGTTTTGCTAGACTGCCTAGATTGAGCATATGCATGGAAAAACTTGCTATTAACATCTCCTAGTTTGATCCAATCGATCCTTGATCTCTGTCTCTAAATATTTTCTTCTATACCACTCCATTTCTCAATATCATCATGCACAGATTTCTCTTCAAGAATTAGGACTGAGTTATAATTAGTAGCCAACATTGGTGCTGAATATTTGTCAATTTGTCTCTCAAATCTCGTAGCTTAGTCTGAAGATTCTTGTAGTGACAAGTATTTATTTGCTTTAAGGGAGTTTTCAAAAACTTCAGTCTGTACCACACATTTAAGAGCTTATTCCCATTGCATTGCTTACTCCATGCTTCTGTAAGTGCAGGAATGAACTCCATACAACCAATCAAAACATTGAAAAATCTAAAAGGAGCATGAGGTCTTACTCTACATTGCTCCAAATTTACTAGAAGAGGGCAATGATCAGAGACATTCCTCTCCAGTATTTTTACCACAACCTCACTAAAAGTATTTCTCCAACTCTGATTGGCAAGACATCGATCCAGTAAAGAATAAATGCGGCCAGGCCCCTCTTGGTTATTTTACCAAGTAAAATTACTTCCTACCATTCTAATTTGGTGCAAATTATTCTGAGCTATACAACTAGAGAAATCTCTAGTATTAGCCTGTGTCACTTAAAATAGTATTAAAATCTTCACCAAGAATCACAGGTTCTTGAAGATTTGAAACAATATCTGAAATGAAGTTCCACAGCTCCTTCCTTTGATCATTAGAGTTATAAGCATAGAATGCCATAAGATAAAACTTCTGACCAGAAATAGTGTCATGGACATGACAAGATTGCCTGAGCTGAGCATATAAACGAATACTAGCTTTCTTTGGATCCCAACAAACCCACACTCTACCATTATAAGCACAAGAGTAATTGTTGAAGAAACACCATTGCTTATTCAGCTTAGTTGAAACCTTCAGAAAAATCACATCCTTCACCATGTTCTCCAAAACTATAAATACATCAATTCTTTTATTTTTGATAAAGAGCCTTAGCTCTTTTTGTTTAAGGGGTTTATTACAACCCCTCACATTCCAGAATAACAACCTCATTTTCCACCTAAGGGGATTGGGTCCCTGCCCCTGTCAGTAGGTTCTTGATTGGCAATAATTGAGGAATTCAAAGAGCTGAAAAGATTTTCAGAGTGTAGAGGGACTTCATTTTTTCCAACCAGAATTTGTGATGAAGTTTTCTTAGGAATCTGCCATTCCTCAATAGTTTGTTTCCCCTTTACATTTACTGGATCTTGTTTAGTCACTTGAGGTTTTGGCTGCCATTGTCTAGTTTGAGTTAGCTTTTGCACATTTGTATTGCAGCTATGCCCAGCAGTTTGGCACTTCTTACAGTATGGAGGGATCCAATCATATAAGACTTGTTGTTTGACCTTGTTCCCTTCTCCATCCTCAATCATAACATGATGCTGGATTGGTAAGTCACATCAACTTCAACCAACAAGCGAGCATAAGATATCCTATTTTGTTCAGTTGTGCACTCATCGGCATAGAGAGGTTTTCCAATGATACTCCTTATTTTGCTTAGAGATCTTGCACCCCAACAATTTAATGGTAAATTGGGCAATTGAATCCACAATGGTACCATTTTCAATATTTCCTTTTCAAAGCATAAGTGGGACTCCCAAGCTTTCACAATAGCAGGCCGATTAACAATGGTATGAGGGCCCTTAAACAGAACATAATCACGATCATCACTAGTTTTGAATCTCACTATAGAGTACTGTAACACCCTATTTTTCTAACTTAACTTTACTCATATTTTGTATTTTACCAAAATGATGCAGCAGAAATTAGGACATACAATTCAACTCACTAAATCGTTATTGAATTTTTATTGAGATGCCTCAACTAAAAACAAATAAGTTCATAGAGTTAACTATTTCACACAATAAATAACACGTAAAATATATTTATATAAACAAACATATATATTAGGAAGCTATTTAATAAAACACATGTTGAAAATTAAAAGAAAACTTAACCACACAATCCATATACTTCATAGCCTACATGCTTTAAAAGATTTAAAGATTTGCTTTTGAACCACTACGTACACCACCAATTAAAAAATAATAAATTTATAATTAAACTATTGCTAGTTACTTAAGTTATTAATTGGTCATCTGATCAATTAATACAACAGATTACAAAAATTGAAACATAAGAACAGGAAATAAACGAAAACAGATTCATACACATGCAAACCATATACATAATCAATACCATATCATAATTGTTCAAAGCAAAACTGACTATTTATATATAAGATAATATGTATGTCTCTACGGAATATAATCCATCATAATAAAGCAATAGTCCTAACTAACTATGAAAAGTGTCCTACAAAATACCAAAGCCAATAATAAGCAAATAATCACAATTATCTACGGAAAACTCAATTAATCCTATAACTTGATTAAAATTTACTGAATATACTTAAAACCACCCTAGTCATTCTTGGCCTCCACAACTGCTTCGGCTCTAATAACTGCAAAAGAAAAAAAAAATCTGAAAGGGAGTGAGTATATCGAAATATACTCAGCGAGAAAACATGCAATTATCTATATATATTTGAACGCATAAATAAGTCATATCATCATAAACATGTAACTTGAACGTATAGGGTTGTATCCCTTTTACTTGTACGCGTAGGGCTGTATCCCTTTAACGTAAACATGTAGGGTTGTATCCCTTTAACTTGAATATATGTACAGGGCTGTATCCCTTTATCGGAAACATATAGCCAGGGCTGTATCCCTTTAGCTTAAACATGAACACACATTAATCAAACATGAAAACTAAACACGTAAAAATATACATAGATAATTATCAATGTGCATAAATTCCCTCACCTTAACCTTGACGATGACGTCCAAAAACTTGAGGATCTAAATTGAACTCTTAAATTATAAAATCTAATCCTATTGAAAACTTGAGGACTTCTCTCTCCTCATTCAAGGGACATGCGTCCCTTATTTATACAAGTAGGCGTGTTATTTGGATAACTATAAACTATTAATTAATTATTCCTCAAATAAAACTCTGAACAAGAAAAAAGATATATCTAAATATGTTAAAATAATATTATATAATCTTACGAATCATAGTTGCTAATCTATAAATATACACTGGTTTCAAAACATATATTAAAAAGATATACTAAATTCAATCTTTTCTTTTACTTACGGTTCTAGAAATAACAACTTCATTTTCCCTGTTTCCTTTCAAGAGAAATATTAAAATTCTTGGTGAACACAATCAATAACGCAAGTGATAAACATTCTAGGAAATTCGATAATGTATTTTCCAAGGACTCCTAATTACATATAGTTATCATGTACGAACTGTGATACCCTGAGTTATTATACCTTTAGAGAGCGTCTAATTAACCGAGTAAGTTCAAAAATGAGAATTTAGGAGTAAAATTTTTCCTTTCTAATCGATAAGTTTTGAATAAAACGTTTAAATTGCTTTGTGAATCTTGTGTGAATTTATCTGTTCTAATTATCTGAGATGATGATGATGTGATATGTTTGTTGAGTCGTTTATATGAAAATGAGTATGAGATTAAATTCCGGAAAAATCCCGAGAAGTTTGCTTAATTAAGATAACATAACGTTAATCGCCGAGAAATATGTTTACGCCGATGAACCTAGAATAGAATTAAATTAGAACCTTCGAACTTAGAATTTCTTTTAAGATCACTGAGATAGGGTAAGAACTTATCCGAGAATTGAGAAGAGAAATGAGGCATTAGTCTTGAAAAGGATTAAGAAACGGATTAATAAGCCGATTAAATTCTTTTAAGAATTAAAAGACTAAAATAATCGAAGCCTTTAATCTTTTAATTTGAGACGTGAAATAGGTTGGGATGAGTTAGTGTCAAAAGTGAAACGAGAAGAGGTTAGACCCGTTAATAGAACAAAACGGAATTAATACGAATCGTTTTACCCGGAAAACCTTTACGACCGGATAATTAATACCCGTAACGACACGACGACGACACGTGTCATCCACCTCTCTCCCTCTCTCGCCACCTCACACCTCCTCTCCCATCATCCTCAATTTCCAAGACCAACACACCATGATGATGTCTTATGCATGGATTACTTAAAGTGTGCATACAAGTTAAGTTCACATCACCTATCAAGTCTTGTCTTTTACAATTTCCATCAAGTATACCTTTTTCTCTTTGTTGGATTTGAATCTTATTCATCTAAGACAAGTAGGAAGACCACAATTCATTTATCAAACTCCATCTCTCTCTCTCCATTCGATCTCTCTCTCTAGCAAGAAAAGAAAAACAAACTCTCAAACTCTCCCAAGCTCTCTCTCCCTCACGGCATTCTCCCTCTCCCACACATACTTTGATTTTCTTCACATGCACTCATAGATTCAAGCTCTCCATCCATGGAAATGAAGTAGAAGTTATCAATCTCCATCCATTTCATCCATATTTTCAAAGAAAGGTAAGAATCTTCCAAGTTCTTGAAGTTGAATTCAAGAATCATCCAACACTTTTCTTTGTTTTAATTCTCAAACCCTATGGATGATTAATCCCATATTATTTCTTTTTCTTTGAGGATTCAAGAAGACATCCTTCTTCCTTTCAAGTTCAAGCTTTGAAGCTACCATTTCCATCCATTTCAATCCCAAGAGCCAAGAGAAGGATTCCCATTTAATTAAGTATGAATTCATTTGATTAGTTGTAAAAAAATGTATGTCTATAAGTCCTAAAGGAAAGATCTATGCATGCATGTTATTTAATTTATATTTAGGCAAACTTAGGATATGCATGTGCTAATCGAGTGAGAATAATTCGTTAGGAGAATCGAGCACTAGATATTAATCGATGAATTAAGAGAAGAAAAAGAAACTAAAACCCTAAAAATTGATAAATGCCGAAATTTTTAGTAAAAATAGGAAAAATATGAATTCTTTGAGTTATTATTATTATGATGCTTGATTTGTTATTTTTATCATGTTGAGAATGAAATTATATGCATGAAAAATTGAGAAATAAATTGCACAAAATATGCATGTGTGTGCCGAGAATTTTGAGGAAAAATAGAGGTTTTATTTTGTTAATTTTGTTGATGAATTGAGTGATGTTTTGATCAATGGTATGATTGTATGTTATGTTAGTATAATCATACATGTGTTTAAGAAAAGAAAATAAGTTTACATGTTAAAATTTTTAAGGAAATTAAATGAGAAAATAATAAAAAGATTGGATGTTACAATGTATGTAGTGATATTAATTTAATTATGGAATAAAAATAGAAGTTTTGATAAAAAGACTTAAAATTGAAAAGCTTTTAATTAAATAAAAGATGAAAAAAAAATGTATAAAAAGATTTATTAATTAAATGTCTTACATTAAAATTTAAGACTGGAAATTTTACTAAAACTACAACAAAAAGATCTTTTATAATTAATAAAGTGAGTTAATTCATAAAAATGTGTATCAAAAGATAAGGAAATTATTTAGTAAGAAATAGCTTAAGTTAAAGACAAATAAAGAAGAAATTATTAAAGAAATAAACAAAATAGAGAAAACCGAGTTTAAGAAGAATTAATTGATAAGAAATAAAAAGGAAGTTAAATTGAGTAAAGAAAAGATGCTAGACGAGTTAAGATAGATACTCGTATAAGTTGATCGGGAAAATGAGAATAAAATAAGATGTCGAGAATTAAATGGAAAGAAGATTAATTGAATAATTAATTGAATACATTATCTCTAACCAAGCGAATAAAAAGATAAACCGAGATAATAATTAAGAGGAACAATAGTCGAGATAAGAAATAAGGATCAAATTAAAGATGAATAAGAAAATCCTAATTTTATACGAGTTAATAATAATTAAGGAGAAATTTTGTTAATTGAATAAAAGTTATAAAATACCTTATAAGATAACGGATGTAAAACAAAGCATTGTCTATATAAGTAAGAAAAATAGAATGAATAGTTTGAGCCTTCATAAAAAGAAATGCATAATCGAGTTAGATTTTAATGTCCAAATGGAATGCATGTTAATGTGTCTTGAAGTATGTTTGACTTATTTGAATTCATTATATGTTTGAAGAAGTGTTTAAATGCATGATAGTATTATAATGTGAAAGATGATTGAACTTGTATGCTAGATGATTGATTGTTAAATTGAGAATGAACTAAAGTCTTTGAAAGAAAGCTCAAGTAATAGAATGAGAATAATGAAGTTATTAATTAGAACGAGAAAAGTATACGATGTTGAGTAGTAAAGTTAACTAATTCGAATAGAGTTAATAAAATAAAGACGAGAATATGAGATCCCTTAGAAAAGTTAGAGCGAAGAAAGAGACGACTCAAATAGAAGTCCGTCAGTTAAAGTCCAACGCCTTTGTGTCCGTCTTTCATATATCTTACCTATCGATGTCAAACTATGAAGGATCGAGCTGGACGGATCGTTAAGCGAGGACAAATAGCCCTAGACCACCTAGCTAGTTCTTCGGAAGTCAGGTGAGCTTTTCTGAACCAAAACTATCGATGAAAATTAGTATGCTATTGAATATTATGATATGATTTTCAAAAGTGATTGACTTGCCATTTTATTGAAGTTAGTATGTGTTATCATCTATTTATATGAAGAAGAGACTATCCTGTGAAAGCAGGAACCCACGTGTGGTATATGTTGAGGTGACTGTAAGCCTTGCTTCGGTTGGGCCGGTCACAGTGTTTGAGAAGGAGGCCTACTTCTCGGCACAGTGAAGTTATTGGTGATAGATGATACATGTTGTTATATTATATGTTTTGACTGCGCAGTCTGTTTTAAATAAAAATGTTTTGACATGCACAAGTAAAACCGTTTTTAAAACTGCTTATATACTTGTGATGTTCGGCAAGGCAAGTTCAATTAATATAGCTTTAAAAAGCATCTTTATTCAAATGTTTTGGCTTGTGTTCACTGAGTACGAAGTACTCAGCCCTGCGTGTGTTTCTAAACATGCAGGTTGACTGGATGGCGATGGCGTGGATACTTGGTGGTGTGGTTTGGTTTTGTTGGTTAAGTTTAGTTGAATTTCAGACTGGCATTTGTACGTCTTCATACGTGCAAGTGTTGGGAGTTGATGCTAATTTCCGCTGCAATCCTTTTGATCTAATGTCTGTTGATGCCAGTACTCTAATATTCATGTTTTTTATTCCGAGCGTTGTGCTCGAAGACTTTGAATGCTTGTTGAATTCGTAAACCCTTTAACTTGTAATCCCGAGCAATGTGCTCGTAACTTGGTTTGCTGTTGAACATGATCCCTTATCTTGATATATATATTCGTATGAATCCTCTATTTGTTGGAATTCCTTTCCTATCAGCATGAATTACTTGTTTGAATTCCTGTTAAAAATGAAGTTAAGATGCTCGGTTATTATTTCAGTATGCTTTTGAAAACCAAATTCGATTGCCTTATATTCCATCTTTGTTTTCCCCGAGCATGTTCCCTTTATTTGAGTTAGTTGTTAGTTGTTTAAGTTTGTTGTTGTTCGTAAGTCGCACCTCGAGAGTCGGGGCGTGACACGAACAGTCATTCTTATCCCTTTCTATTCTAATTTTTCATTTATCGCATAAATATATACTAATTAAAAGTCCTAATACTTAAAACTCTCAATATTTGATAGAAATTTATATAGTTTTTTTTTTAATACAAAAGCAGAGATAAACTTTAAAAAGAATTTTAGTGGATTACCATAATAATAAAGTCTAACTATTAGTTAATAAAAATTAATTTTAGGCTTATTAGACTACGGCCAATAAAATTAAATAGATCTAACTATGAAACATAATTTAATTACGCTTGTAAAAATCGGGATGTTACAAGTACCCTTCCTGATGGTAGAAAATTTCAAGAGATTCAACCGAACATTGCTTCTCCAAATATGTGCTGAGATACTTTATGGTCAGAGTGTCACCAATAACATAAAGAATAACAACATTTTCCCATTTTGAAGCTTCAAACTCAGTATCTTCTTTCTCAAGACAAGCAGTAAGAACACCATCTTTCAAAATAAGAGTCACAAAATCAAGTTTCATACCTTTATATCGAGTGGGGGTTTCAAGTTTTGAGCTATTTTGAGACGAAGGTAAAGAAATCTCCTCGTCGTCACTGACCACCAAATTCTTAATTGCAATAGTTGGGGCTAAAATAAGTTCAATCTCTTTCTCTTTATCCTTTCTCAGCTCAGATCTAGCACTTGCCGCCGTAGAAGACTCTATTACATCCATCTCATTAGAAATATGACTAGGATTCGAGCTGTGATGGGATGTAATTTGTGGAGTTTTCTCCGATGGAATCACTGGATTCTTCCTCGCCGCTGATTTCGCCGGTGCTGCCGCCGTTTTTTGTCGTCCTCTTCCCCTCGCCATGACAAGGCGCACGTTAACAGGTTTCACTAACGTGCTCTATGAGAGAAAATTCCGTACATTACTATATTAAATATAAGTTCTTTTTTTCTAATTTTTTTGAGACAAAAATACTCCAATTTACATTATTGGTTGACCAAAAATTACCAAATTTTGGGGCCAAGTACGCCCATCACTTAGAAAAACAACATATTTGTTCTAACAAAGAAAGAAAATTAAAGCAGTTGCTGCAAAAGCTAGAATTCTACTACAGAAATTTCTTAGCCGAAACTCACTCTCTATCGCAACTTTGGCAAATCAGCCTTAATATCATGGTTATCATGGAGACCGAGCTTCAAAAGAACAAGGCAATACGAGTCCCAGTCAGTCTGTCGGAGATCTTTCAACAGCCTCTTCCTCCTTTGGACCATTGCTAGAATGCCCCTTCGAGAATGCTTGTCCTTTTTATGTAGAGAAGTTGAGAGGTATTTAATCTTGGTTGTGAGTTGAGCAACTTGAACACGAGCAGAACCACAATCTGACTCCGACAATTTAAATTCATCTCTTACTTTTGCAAGCTCCAACTTCATTTTCTCAGCAGCTGACATATGATCAGGATGAAAATAATGCTCATATAACTGATCTTTTGGGGGAACTAGGGCAGTTGCACTCACGGAACTCAAAACACCAATAGTCATCTGCTGCGGTTTATTTCTTCCTTTTTGATCAGGACCCTTTAACAGATTAAGAATACTATGTGATACTGCATACGACATTCTGGTCGACCTCTCACTGTCAACTATATCATCATGCCTGAGTTGAGTAACTCTATTGCTCAACTCCTGGAAGGAAAATCAATTCCCCTTCCGCTTCTTTGGCCTCAAAGCCTGCAGCTTCTTTCCATATTCCGCTAGTTGCTTATGCTTGTTAAAATCTGCCTGCAATTCCCCGCCCTCATCATATTTTCCCTTTACCACATTCCAACTCGAACCCCCGCTCCCCCCGCCAAGCTTGCTATTTGGATTGGCATTCAAGCTCAAACTTGAAAAGTGCAAAAGCGAATCACTAGGCTTCATTCCAGCATTCGCTGGCCCCATACTACTGAGGCTCTGGCGAATGGCCGAAAATTGCCACAGGGGCTCTCGACCATGGATTTGACGGTCTTCTGGTAAAGCTCGTGCATCGATTGGTATTTGTCGTCGGAGGGCGAGTGGAAGTTAGCGAGCTGCTTAGTGATGTCGTTGACAAATGAATCTTCGGACAGCGGCGGCACGGAGAGCGAGCGGAAGTTACCACTGGGAGATAAGGATGGGCTGCAGGGAGGCTGGAGGCTGTCTCTCGGCGGCGGTGCATTCTGGAGGTTGGCTCTTACATCGTTGAGGCTCAAGGATACTGAAAGAGGCACTTCCGGTTTTGGAGGGTCGTCGTGATCGGAATCGGAGGAGGAGAAATGGCGGTGAGTGTAAGGATAGGGGCGAGTGATGGAGTGTGAGAAAGGGCGGAGATGGAGGAGGCGTTTGGTTATCGCCGCCACGACTGACGACGACAACTCGGAGGTTTTAGAGAAATTTAGGGTTCTAGCGATGCGACGCTCGACCCCGCTTCCTCAACACCGTGAGGTCGACGCCGTAGTGGATGGCTCAATATAGGGGGGTCGAAGGGGGTGTGTCTAGGGTGGTATCGATATTTCGACACCGCCTTCGACCTCATTCATCTCCAATGTTGTGCCACGTGGAATGCTCGCATTGGTCCGATTTTTTCTTCTTCAGAAATTATTAATTTTTTTTTCAAATGGTTACATTTTTTTCATCCTCTATAAATACCCCTTCAATTCATTCATCCTTCGCACCAAAATTCATTCTATATCTCCAAACTTCAATTCTTCAACTAAAAAAAATCACTCTTTTCTTCCACAAGCTATAAAAAAAATAATGAGTTGGAAGGGTGCGTTTTTCAATCATGAAGATGAGGAGGAGCGACTCCTCCGACTATCGAGTTGGGTCAGCGAGCCATGAAGCTTTACCAACAAACATACGGTGATGATTCGTCGGATGACGAACCAGATACGAGGAAGTACCTGCTCCGGAATCATGAGGAGGTCGAACAACGCCTCCGATGAGATTATTTTGATGACAATCCTATATGGGGTGATGTTATCTTTCGCCGGCGGTTTCGAATGAGCAAGAGACTGTTCTTGAGAATAGCTGAAACTCTTGAGGCTCGGGAGCATTTTTTTTCAGCAACTCCCGGATGCCACCGGAAAATTGGGGTTTCACCCCTGGGTGAAGTGGTCTGTTGCTCTGAGGCAACTCATCAATGGTGGATCAACCGATTAGTATGACGAATATCTGCATTGTGGAGATACAATGGGCAATACGATTCTCAAGAATTTCTGTCGGGCCAGCAGATCTGCTTTCGACGACCACTATTTGAGGTGGCCAAACGCCGCCAGGATCACTGAATTGCACGAGAGGACGCACGACTTTTCTGGAATGCTTGGAAGCATCGACTGTATGCACTGGCATGGAAGAATTGTCCATCGTCTTGGAGAGGAATGTACACAAGTGGACGAAAGCATTATCCAACGCTCATCCTTGAAGCTGCCGCCTTTCAAGATTTGTGGATTTGGCATGCTTTTTTCGGTGTCGCCGACTCTCTAAACGACACCAATGTGCTCAATCAGTCCCCCCTCTTCAACGACGTCCTCAATGGGAGAGCACCGTCAGTCGTCTTCAAAGCAAACGGCTGCGAGCACCACATGAGCAACTATCTCGCCGACGACATCTATCCGTGGTTGGCCTCTTTCGTGAAGATACTTAATACGCCAACAGATCCGAAGAGACAATAATTCGCTCGGATGCAAGAAGCTGCTCGTAAAGACGTTGAAAAGGCTTTCGGCGTCCTCCAAGCTTGTTGGACAATTATAAAGGCCCTGCTCACTTGTGGTTTCGAGAACATTTATGTGACGTCATGTATGCTTGCATCATTCTGCATAATATGATCATTGAAGATGAAGGACCTAAAGCAACTCGATTCAATGCTGAATCGAGCGAACGGGGCAATAGACACATGAACAGGGCACCAGTCAATCAAGGTATGCCAGCGCCACTCCACCAATATATTAAGAGACAAACTCGGATTCAGGATGCACGTGCCCACGAATGTCTTATGGACAATATAATTTAAGAAATTTGGACACGTTTCGGTCCACTCCACTAGTAGTTCTTGTTTTTTTTTTCTTAATTATTGTATCTTTTTTTTTCCTTAATCATTTTATTTTTTTTATTTTAATTCAATAAAATTGTCTTTTTTTAATTTTTATATTTAATTAAGTATTTTTAATATTATTTATTACAAAGAAAAAAAAATTAACAAAATAAAATCTATTAAATCATTGTCAATGATTATAGACCCGGGGTCTTACTCAACCTCACCATTTTAAATTTTTTTACCAAGGTCTTACTCAACCCTACCAAGCATTGAAATTACGCTTCCCGGCGATAGATCCGGGGTCTAATTCAATACCCGTAGTGGATGCTCTTAGTATTTTTAGTAATTCTGTTTGAATAATGACTCGAAATTGATAGCATTAATATTTTGATATATTATGATTTAATTTTAGATTTTAAATGCATTGCTAATGTATATGATTTTCGAAAAAAACCATGATTGAAACAATATTGACTTGATCAATAGAGAATTTGTGGAAGGGCAAATTCTTTATAAATACCTTTTGATAAAATAGGAGTTTTTTTAAACTCTTTTATAAGAGTATAAGTTTTCTATACCAAAATTACTTAAAAGACTAAAATACCCTTATTTTAAATAAACAAATAAGAAAAAGACAAAAAAAAAAAAATTAAAAAACCCTATCCTATCTCTATCGGTCCCCCCCTCCACTACCCCACCATACATCACTTTCTCTCTCTCTCTCTCTCTCTCTCTCTCTCTCTCTCTCTCTCTCTCCCTCTCAACCCTCGACGGCACACACACGACGTCACACACCCACACAAACACACGGCGGCAATGAGTGACCAATCCGACCACCATGGGGAGTCGACATCTACCTCCGGCGAGGAGGAAGTACGACTCGTCGACAACGAACCGCCGGTTAGTGCTAAAATTCCACACGAAATTGAATTTTGGGTTTGAAAATATATGCTTCTAAGTGTGTGTTTATGTTTGATTTATTGAATATGAGAACAATGTACATGATTTTATGAGCATTAGAAGTGTTATATCTAAGATTTGTTGATAAAAATTGGGGTTTGAAGGTGAAAAACTGTGAAAAACGGGCTGCCCACGGTGGGTGTTTCGGTACCCACGATGGCACCATCGTGGGAAGCCCCATCGTGGGCACCCCGTGCGCAGTTAGGATCGGGGAATGTAATGATCCAATTGCGCATTGCGCGCAAATGCTCAGTCTCGCATTCGGACTGATGGTCCGATGTGAAGTTCCGATGACCAAAAATTCTATCCATTTGTGCCGGCTGTCGCATCCAAGTAAGAAAATCAATAGATAGCGAATCAAACAATTCTTTACGACGATCATCTGCTTCGTCTTCGGACGAACTCGCCTTATCTTCTTCATTTTCGTCGTAGTCACCATCTTCATCCTCATCTTCCTCATCTTCCTCATCTTTTTCATATTGCTCATGTGAGTAGAGCATGCAGTTGTCAATGTCGTGGTGCTCAAATCCGGAGTCGTTACCACCAAAGTTAACCCCAGGGGCGGATGAGCCGCCGTAATCAACGTAAACCTCCGGATCGTCTTTCTATTCAATAAACATACGTAGTAACTCGATATCACTCCGCAATAAAAATTTTACTTTGTTTCCGTTGCTCATGCATGTCAAGTACCACAACGTGTAGTCGGTCGGATTTATATTTCCCAACCCTTCTTCAATAAGTTCAACAAGGCTTGCACGGTTTACTGTGGCACTATCGATGAAGATAAAAAACGAATCCCCATCTATATAAGTCGATCGATCCCAACGACTGCTGTGATGTATCAAAACACATTGCCACGACATCTGAAAAATACAAAATAGCCAAGAAATTATAAAAAAATCGGATCAAACACGCTTCTAATGCATCTACTGTGTTGGGAAATTTATTAAAGTTTTGATTGATTCCAAAACCAACTGACCCCAACCGAGTAAATGTTTCCAGATCCTAATGTTAGCAGTTAGGCTCGCTGTTTGAGCAATGTTAAGATTTTATCTTTACAGGACTCCAGCTGAAGACGACAACAAGGCTTCACTCGGACAGAACATCAGGTGTAAGAAAAATACCTGAGCGTTCAAGTTTCAGAACAATAGTTGAGCGTTCAAAGGGGGAAGATGCAAAAGTCAACTATGTATTCAAAGGGGGAAGATGCAAGAGAACATTAGTTGTAAGGAAGACAACTGAGCGTTCGAAGCCAACTGATCAGAGTCAGATACAAGAAGGACAACTGAGCGTTCAAGATGGAACATCAGTTGTAAGACTCAATCAGTTAGATCAACAACTTGAAGTTCAAAGTCAGCTGAGAGTTCAACTGTTCTTACTCAGACAGAAGCATTCAGATAGAACATCAGCTGAAGACCAATCAGATGAAGATCAAACGACTCAACCGACTATCAAATGTTGGAGGTCAAAGGTTAAGATTTGAATTTCAAATAAGGAAGTCACGTGAAGGTTTGACTCTCTGTCATTACCTCATTTGGCCCAACACAAGGTTGTCTCAGATGGAAAGCAGAAGCGCGCAGTTGCTAAATCCGGAAAGTCTGTAGAGATGAGAGACAAGCCATCGCTATCAAAGAACAGAGATCAACGGCTCCTCCAACGGCTAGTTGATTCTCTCTGCCTATAAATAGAGGCCTTCATTCATTCACCAAGATTACTGGTACACGAGACAGACAAGTGCGAGAAGAGATATACAAGCGAGAGAACAACTTCATTCTGCACTCAAGCAAAACTGCTGTTATCCTCTAAGAACATCATTAGTTGAGAGTTCTAGAGTGTTAGATTCTGTCGTTGTATTTTTCGATCCAACTTTGAGAACATCACTAGTTGAGAGTTCGTAGAGTGTTAGATCCTAGCTCACTTCTTGTTCGAGCTATTAGTTGGAAACCCACACTTTCACACACCTGAAAAGGTTGTTAGGACCCTACTCTTCCCGTAATTGAGTAGATAGGTTGATAAGTACCCGTAAACTTATCTGTAAGGTTGATAAGTACCCGTAAACTTATCTCAACGGTTGCAAAGCCCGCGTAAGCTTTGTGGTTTGTCCAGAAGAACTTGGACTGAGTTGTGTGGACTCACAACTCCCCGTGGACGTAGGAGTTCTCTCCGAACCACGTAAATTCTTGTGTGTTGTGTTTATTTTTCAGTTACTTTTTGCATATTCAACTGACTAACTAACCTGCATACAAACTGCATCTTTCAATATCAACTGACTTGGTTATTGACCAACCTTGCATAAAAGCGTGAGTTATATTTTTACGAGTTGTTATTTTCCACCACATTCCGCACAGCACCACTCTTTCAACTGAGTACTTTTACTCAGTTGTGAATCCAGCTGAGTCCCTGTTTACTCGGTTGTGATTGTTTTTCAAGAGTTATTTTTAAAAGCTTTATCTGGTGTATCCCCCCCATACACCAGAACTCGTATCGGGACCATAAAGTGGTATCAGAGCAGTGGTTCAAAAGACTGCTGACTCTGTTTCACAAGGTGTGAATTCGAGGTGTTTTCTTCAGTGGTCAACTGAACAGATCTCTTTATCACACTAGTGCATATCTGTTTGCATTTTTCTTCTGTTGTTGTGTGCAGATGGATGTTAAAGACAAGATCGTGGTCCTGTTCTCGGTTGTGAACTATACATCCTGGAGAACTCGGATGAAGAAGATCCTACTGTCAAAGCATCATCGAATGCAACAAGTACTCGCATCCGGACCGATCATCATAAGAGAAAGAGTCACTTGCACTCCTACAAATCCCAATGATGGGGATGTAACTGAGGAGTTAGTGGAGAAGAAGCCAGAAGACTCACTCCAGATGAAGCTAAAGTGAGCCAGCTGGACATCTGGGCTCAGAGCACAATAATGTCCACAGTTGGACAAGACTATCTTCCTTGGATAGAAGAGTGCGAAACCACTAAAGAGATGTGGGATATCTTGGCATCTCTGAGTGAAGGAAGCGACGAAACAAAGGAGAACAAGTTCTCACATGCCTGTCAAGACTTTGACAACTTCTGTCTGAGAACAGATGAAACCATCGATCAGTTAGAGCTCCAGTTCATGGACATCATCAGAAGGATCCAGTCCATCCGAAGAGGAAAATATACTTTGAGAGAAATCAACCTCAAAGTATTACAAGCTCTACCAGCTGAGTGGGATACCTTCACCAATATCCATGAGAGCCGAGCTGACCTTGGTGAGATGGGAACTGAAAGATTGTTCTCAATTCTGAAGGGAAACGAGTACAAGGTGAACCGACGAAGGTCAACTCAGTCCTCGGTTCAGATGAGTCGACATGAGGATGTTGGTTCAGCCACAAAGTCAGTAGCACTCCGAGCTTACTATTCAAAGCCGCGAACATCAAGGCCAACAAGATCTGCGGACACAGCTACGAAGGAGCCAAGCAGAGAAGAGCTGCAACAGAATATAGCCGCCCTGTCAAAGAAGCTAGCTGACATGGACACTCGGTTCGGAAAATACAAGAGGTTCTACAAATCTAACCGAACTCGAGATAACTCAAAGCCTGTGAATAACGGTTGCTTTGAATGCGGCAAGGAGGGACATTTCAAAGCTGATTGTCCAGACCTTTCTAAGAAAAAAAGAGAAACGTTGAGGGCCAAGCAAATTGGAAAGAACAAGGCCATGGTTGCAGAAGAAGCAGCTGACGACATGGACATCTTCACTGACACTGAAGATGAGGATGAGCTGACTTCCACCAACAACGCTATCGGTCAGGATCAATGTCTCATGGCACTTGGAACCGACCAGGATGATACTGAGGTACACTCTAGTCCTTCTAATTTAAATTCTTCCAATATTTCTAACATGCAGGAAAAACTGGATGAAGAGTTGGAACCCACCTGGAGTGACTTTCAAGAACTCAGTGAGGAACTACATCAGCAATCGGTTGAGTTTAAGAGTCTTCAAGAATAGTTCACCAAACTTGAAGAATCTTTAACCGAAAAGAACGATCTGATTAAGAGCCAAACTGAAGAGATTGATAATCTCAAAAATCAACTGAATACGGCCAACCGAACTAATGCTCCAACCGATGAGGAGTTGAAGAAGCAAATCCAGGAGCAGCATGATCAGTTGAAAAAGTAAGAGGCTCAGATCGACCAGCTGATAAAGAAGTCAGATGGACAGACCGAGCATATAGCTGTTCTCCTCAAAGAATTGCAAACTGAGAAGGACAACTTGATAAAGCTATATCGGTCATCCAAGATCATCGAGAATCTCATCAGTTACAGCCGACAGATGGATGACGTGTCAGGACTCGGTTATGATGTGATCAAGGATACTGGAATTCCTCCTGCAACCTTCATCAAAGCAGTGGAGGTCAAGGTTGTCGAACCTAACACAGTTGAGTCTGAATCTCCCCAAAGTTATCCAACCTCCACTTCTCAGCAAGCTCAACCGACTAAGGAAACTTCAACTGAGAAAGGAAAAAGAGCAGTGGATGGAGAACAGAACATTCCATCGGTTGGGACATCAACCGAGGGGGAATGTTCCAAGAGTCAGAAGAGAAACCAGAGGCGTCGTAGATACAATCGAAACCAAACTCAGAACCGACCTCTGAGCTAACATCAGAAAGAATGGAACCGACCGCATAACCGACAAGGATCCAACCATCTGAATCAACAGTGGTTCCATCATCAGTTCAACCAGAGATTCCAACCGAGTCAACCGATGAGGAATAGTTCGAACAACTGGAGATATTCATGCCACAACATGAACCAACAACATGGCATGAACAGCTATCATCGACAGTCAGGAAGATGGAATCAGACTCAGTCACAGGGATTCCAACATGGCGTCCGACCTCATAGACAAATCCAACAGGATAAAAAGTGCCATCAAAATAGGGGGAAAGCCTCTCCTCCGAAAGCTCACAATGGGAGAAATTCATCTCCTCCCAAGAAACAGAACATCACTACTAACAACAAGCCTAAGGATAACCGAGGTGTTGTTATAGTTGATGATGAAGGAAAAGTGATCTGGAATGATAAATCTATCCGAGTATACAGGGAAAAATGACCCACAGTTCAAGGGGGAATTGGTTCTAACCCTCCAGGACCCAACTAAAATTGGGGACCTAAGCGAGTTTCTCTGTGCAGGAACAGGAGAAACAGCTGAGGAAGAATAAAGCATCACGAACCATGTGGGTGATGGATAGTGGATGTTCGAAATACATGACAAATCTGAAGGATTTGCTTGGAAGTTTCGTGGAGAAAGAAGGACCATCGGTTACCTTTGGTGACAACTCAAAAGGTCACACCAGAGGCTACGGTACCCTTGAAACCAATCACGTGTCGATCTCTAATGTTTCATATGTTGATGGATTGAAGCATAACTTGCTCTCCATCAGCCAATTCTGTGATAATGGTTTCTCTGTCAAGTTTGATGCACAGGGTTGCAGGGTTAAAAATGTCGGATCAAAGCAGGTCATATTGTTGGGAAATCGATCCCCAACCGGGAATGTCTACTATGCTGACTGGAATAGTAGTCCTCCTGACACCTGTCTGTTATCAAAGAGCAGTTCAGATGTGAGCTGGCTGTGGCACAAAAGGCTCAACCATCTGAACTTCAAGACTATGAACCGACTTGCCAGACAAGAACATGCAAAAGGCATACCAAACCGAGTGTTTTCAACAACACACATCTGCAGTGCATGTCAGCTGGGAAAGCTCGCTAGATCCTCCTTCCGGTTGAAACCAACTCCATCAACCGACCGAGTATTACAGCTGATCCATATGGATCTCTTCAGGCCAGTTACACCAAAAAGCATGAATGGTAACGAGTATACCCTTGTTGTTACTGATGATTATTCTAGGTACACGTGGATCATTTTCATGCGTCACAAGAGTGAAACCCGAGATGAGCTACCCAAGCTGATGGATCGGATATCAAACCAACAAGAGATGAAAATTATTTCTATCCGATCAGATCGTGGAACCAAGTTTCTAAATGAAACCATCATCGAGTACTGCGAAAAGCATGGAATTACTCATCAAACATCAGTTGCGCGTACTCCGCAACAGAATGGAGTAGCCGAGCGAAGGAACCGAACGCTGAAGGATGCAACTACATCCATGTTGACAAGCTCAGCTCTGCCAAAGAGATTTTGGGCTGAGGCCATCAACACAGCCTGCTACATCCAGAACCGGTCTCTTTTGACCAAGCGGTTGGGAAAGACACCATACGAGCTATGGAGACGCAGGAAGCCAGATATTTCATATTTTCGCGTTTTTGGTTCTAAGTGTTATATCCACAATAATGTGAAGACTCAGTTGAAAACTTTTGATGCCAAGGCTTCGAAGGGCATATTTATCGGATATGCTGCTCGGATCAAGGCTTATAGAGTTTTCAACAATAGCTCTCGTGTTGTGGAGATAACACCTCATGTTAGTTTTGATGAATCTACTTTTGAGTGCAGGGAATAGGCTAAAGGACAACATGCTGATCCACAAGTTCCACCTGTTCTCACCAGATCGCAGGCTCTAAGGGAAAAGAATCTAGTTGAACCACTGGTATGGGCAACCGAGGATGATGATCCTTACTCCTCTGAAGATGAATGCGAGGACCCCAGCTCATCTCAAGGGGGAACTCCAGCTGATGTCACTCCAACTGCATCAGTATCCGAAGCCCAACCAAGCCCGGTTCAAAATATTGTCAATGTTGAGGATCCAGACTCAACAGCTGATCAATCACCAGTTCTAAAGATTCCAGCATCTCCCACAACTCAGGATTCATCATCAGTTGAAATCACGGAACAACCAATGTTGGAAGAAGAAGGAAAACGCAACATAAGATGGTATGAAGATCATTCCTCTGACAACATCATAGGGGATCCAACCGAAGGTGTGCGTACAAGGAGCAGAGTTGCAAATCCAGATTCAACCAAGGAAGATTCCAACACTTATGCCCAATATGCTGAGGAGTTGGCAGTTCTTGAGGAGTTCGAACAAGCTGGAGATGTTGCCATGATATCTTGCTTTGTAGCTGATGTGCCAGAACCGAAGAATGTTGTGGAAGCTCTCAACTGTGTTCACTGGACAACAGCCATGCAAGAAGAGCTGAATGAATTTCTACGCAACTGTGTATGGGAGTTGGTAGAAAGACCAAATGGTGTCAAAGTCATTGGATTAAAATGGATTTTCAAGAACAAGAGAGACGCCATTGGATTCATCGTGAGGAATAAGGCAAGGTTGGTAGCTCAGGGATATTGCCAACAAGAAGGAATCGATTTCGAGGACTCCTTCGCACCAGTTGCAAGGCTGGAAGCCATTCGAATCTTTCTAGCCTATGCCGCATTTCACAAGTTCAAGGTCTATCATATGGATGTGAAGTGTGCCTTCCTCAATGGAGATATTAAGGAAGATATATATGTTGAACAGCCTCCCGGTTTTGAGACTGGAGATGGAAGAGTGTACAAGTTGAAGAAAGCAATCTATGGATTGAAGCAAGCACCCAGGGCTTGGTATGACACTCTTTGTGGTTTTCTTCTGAACTCGGGGTTCAAACGAGGGTCAGTTGACAAAACACTGTTCATCATCAAAGTTGGAGAAGATATACTTGTTGTGCAAATCTATATTGACGACATCATATTCGGTTCCAAGTCAGAGGAGCTATGTGAAAAATTCTCAAATCTCATGAAGGAGAAATTCGAGATGTCGATGATGGGCGAGATGAACTATTTTCTTGGACTACAAGTGAAGCAGTCACCAGACGGGATTTTCATCAATCAGTCCAAATATACAAAGGAGCTCATCACCAAGTTAGGATTGCAGACAAGTAAGATCACAAGGATCCCGATGAATACTAACTGGAAGATTGAACCTGGAACTGAGGGAAAGCTCGTGGATGCCAATAAGTATAGAGGGATTATCGGTTCTTTGCTATATCTCACCGCCAGTCGGCCAAACATATCTTACGCGGTTGGAGTGTGTGCTCGGTTCCAAGTTCAACCGAAGGAAGCTCACATGTTGGCAGCAAAGAACATCATCAAGTATCTGAAGGGTACAGTTAATGTTGGGTTGTGGTATCCAACCGACGACAACATCCAACTGACCGGATACTCAGATGCAGATTTAGCTGGAGATCGGTTGGACAGGAAGTCCATATCTGGACACTGTCAGTTCATGGAAAGCAAGCTAGTTTCGTGGTTCTCCAAGAAACAAGCATGTGTTGCCACTTCTACAACCGAGTCAGAGTATATGGCTGCCGGTAGTTGTTGCATGCAGGTGTTGTGGCTCAAGCAACAGTTGCGAGACTATGAAGTAGCAACTGGACAGGTTCCCATTCATTGTGATAGCTCAAGTGCCATTGCTATCTCTTTGAATCCAGTTCACCATTCTCGGACGAAGCACATCGATATCCGACATCATTTTATCCGAGATCATATTGAGAAGAAGGATGTTTCCATGGAGAAAATGGCTGAAGAAGATTGCATCAAGTTCTTGGACAACATGCTTGCAAAATCTGCTGACTTTATTGTTGATCTTGATGCAGCCGCCGCAGCCGCCAAGGAAGAAGAAGACGAGCTTCAACTGTACATGGCCAACCGACAAGCCATGGTTACAGTTGACCAGCCAGCTCTGATTGAACATCAAGCTCCAGCTGATCAGCCAGCACCCTCAACTGAAGACATTTGCGAGCTGATAGCTGAGAGGGTGAACTAGCTGAGGACGGAGATGCTTGCCAACTTCCAGCAAAACAAAGAAGATCAGCTGAGGATGTTGGAAGCACAAGAGGAGAAGAACAAGCAGCTACTGGAGGAGAATGTTTCACTGAAGATAAAACTGAACGAATTCTCAACCTCCTCCAGCCAAGACATTTCTAATCTGAAGTCAACTGTTCTGGGGCTCAAGTCGAACTGAATGTCCTCCAATCCATTTCTGATTCCAACCTCGCCAAATTCCAACAGACTCAGGATGAAGAATGGAAGTCTCGGTTCGAGTCACGCTGGGCTGAGTTCGTTGCTTTCCAGACTGAGGTAAATGAAACATTCACTGGATTGAGGAAAGCCGAACAAGAGCGCCATGACTCTGAACTGGCGAAGAAGGTCGGAATAGAGTGTGCGGTCGATGAACTCTTCAACCGCATCTAACAAGCCGAACAACAACTCACCTCTCTGGATGGATCAGTAGCAAGCCTTGTTGCTGATGCGGAGGGAAGATAAAAAGGGGGAAGAGGAGTTGTAGGGGGATGTTGAGATGCAGGGGGAAGATGAGACCCAGGCTGAGGAAGAGATTCCAGCTGCTGCAAAATCTCAGCCGAAGAGGAGGACAGCCCAGAAGAAGAAATCCGCTCCCAAGCCAACCGACGTAGGTGGAGCTGAAATGGCAAAAGACTTGGAGCAGGCGGAGCAGTTTGGAGTTTCCTACAACTCCATAGCCGAGATCGCAGCCGAGCTTGATTCAGAACTCGACGGTATCACAACCGAAGAGTGCATTGCTGCTGCCAAGGCTATGGATATTGCAGAAAAGGATTACATGAATCCCGACTGGATTAAGAAGTTCGCAGCTAGCCAAGCTAAGTGAGTCAACCAGTTCGAGGATGAGCTGGACAAAGTGACTAAGAACTTGGACCGAAACATCGCCTCCGGCAGCCGTCACCGAATTGACAAACATCAGGTTAAGGCTGAAGCTCGGCTGAAGCAATAGAGGCTTCCAGGGAAGGTTAAGGTCCAAAGTCGGTTCAGGCATGTAGATAAGTGGATGCCAGTCGAGTGGAACAAGGACTGGGAGTCGTTCAAGCAGGAGTTTGTGAATGACTTCTATTATAGGAAGGTATTCACAACGGATGATCCGAGGAGAGCATTCAAGGAAGCGCTGACGGAGCTGCACACTGGGGACCCGGGCATGTTCAGCCAGTTCAGGCGAGCCATGATAGAAGCAAAACTGGTCCTGAACACAGTTTCGGTCCCTCAGAAGGTTACATATCGGCCTCCCTTCCTCCCAGACTCTCGAAACCCCAACCGACAGAAAATAGCAGCTGAGGCAAGACAAGTTTGCCGAGAGCACGGGGTTGACATATCGAAGGAGTCAGAAGCTAAGTGAGAAATTTTTGTTAGAATTTTTAGCAAGTATGGGCTTAAGTTTTAGCTCAGTTAGTTTTTGAGCAACTGATGTAATTTTTGTTTTTGTGCTTATCTTGTAACCATCAGTTGTAATAAAAACTATTCAGTTATACGATTCAACTTGACGTACAATCTCTCAATGTCCAAGCTCTGAATCGCAAAGTTATTTCAATATCATGTTATAACTGTGCTAACCCTTTGATGTTTTAATCTTATAGACTGTCTAGAATTTCAGCTGAGATTTTAGATAAGTCAGTAGGATTTAGATCAGTTGATCTGTAAAGATTTTTATTATAAGGGTTTTGGCATCATCAAAAAGGGGAAAATTGTTGGGAAATTTATTAAAGTTTTGATTGATTCCAAAACCAACTGACCCCAACCGAATAAATGTTGCCAGATCCTAATGTTAGCAGTTAGGCTCGCTATTTGAGCAATATTAAGATTTTATCTTTACAGGACTCCAGCTGAAGACGGCAACAAGGCTTCACTCGGATAGAACATCAGGTGTAAGAAAAACACCTGAGCGTTCAAGTTTCAGAACAATAGTTGAGCGTTCAAAGGGGGAAGATGCAAAAGTCAACTATGTATTCAAAGGGGGAAGATGCAAGAGAACATTAGTTGTAAGGAAGACAACTGAGCGTTCGAAGCAAACTGATCAGAGTCAGATACAAGAAGGACAACTGAGCGTTCAAGATGGAACATCAGTTGTAAGACTCAATCAGTTAGATCAACAGCTTGAAGTTCAAAGTCAGCTGAGAGTTCAACTGTTACTCAGACAGAAGCATTCAGATAGAACATCAGCTGAAGACCAATCAGATGAAGATCAAACGACTCAACCGACTATCAAATGTTGGAGGTCAAAGGTTAAGATTTGAATTTCAAATAAGGAAGTCACGTGAAGGTTTGACTCTTTGTCATTACCTCATTTGGCCCAACACAAGGTTGTCTCAGATGGAAAGCAGAAGCGCGCAGTTGCTAAATCCGGAAAGTCTGCAGAGAGGAGAGACAAGCCATCGCTATCAAAGAACAGAGATCAACGGCTCCTCCAACGGCTAGTTGATTCTCTCCGCCTATAAATAGAGGCCTTCATTCATTTACCAAGATTACTGGTACACGAGACAGACAAGTGCGAGAAGAGATATACAAGCGAGAGAACAACTTCATTCTGCACTCAAGCAAAACTGCTGTTATCCTCTAAGAACATCATTAGTTGAGAGTTCTAGAGTGTTAGATTCTGTCGTTGTATTTTTCGATCCAACTTTGAGAACATCACTAGTTGAGAGTTCGTAGAGTGTTAGATCCTAGCTCACTTCTTATTCGAGCTATTAGTTGGAAACCCACACTTTCACACACCTGAAAAGGTTGTTAGGACCCTACTCTTCCCGTAATTGAGTAGATAGGTTGATAAGTACCCGTAAACTTATCTGTAAGGTTGATAAGTACCCGTAAACTTATCTCAACGGTTGCAAAGCCCGCGTAAGCTTTGTGGTTTGTCCAGAAGAACTTGGACTGAGTTGTGTGGACTCACAACTCCCCGTGGACGTAGGAGTTCTCTCCGAACCACGTAAATTCTTGTGTGTTGTGTTTATTTTTCAGTTACTTTTTGCATATTCAACTGACTAACTAACCTGCATACAAACTGCATCTTTCCATATCAACTGACTTGGTTATTGACCAACCTTGCATAAAAGCGTGAGTTATATTTTTACGAGTTGTTATTTTCCACCACATTCCGCACAGCACCATTCTTTCAACTGAGTACTTTAACTCAGTTGTGAATCCAGCTGAGTCCCTGTTTACTCGGTTGTGATTGTTTTTCAAGAGTTGTTTTTAAAAGCTTTATCTGGTGTATTCCCCTCCCCCCCATACACCAGAACTCGTATCGGGACCATCATACTGCCTACCCACGATGGATACACACACGATCGTTGGTTGCCAAAGTGGTAACCATCGTTGGTGTCCACCGTGGAAACCATTTTAGGGCATCACACGATGGGGCAACCAACGATGGACCATCGTGGCCATCGTGGGTTGCCCCATCGTTGGTGTCCACCGTGGACACCTTTTTAGGCAACCCACGGTGGCTACCCAGCGTGGCAACCCACGATGGCCCATCGTTGGTAGCCCATCGATGATTGCCCCATCGTGGGTAGCCACCGTGGGTTGCAAAAAAGGGGCTCAGAACATGCAGAATCTCATATACACACGACAGTGGATATTTTTACGGCTATTTTACTTCTAAAAACGTTTCTAAATATGCAAATATACTCTCTTATGACTAAATATCAACATATAATTCATGTACATGAAAATTTTCTACCATAGTGTGCAAAAATGAGTCCATCGTGGGTATAAAAACTCGTCGAAAAATCATATTTTACGTGGTGAATATAGTTACATACCTTCTTTCTTCCTCAGAAACACGAAAGCCTTCCATTTAAGCTTTACCTTCTTCTTCTTTTTAACTATCGTGAGTTTTTTTTCTTGGAGACCCACTTCTCTCTTCTTCTCTATGTCGTGAGTTTTCAACTTCGTGTGTTTGAGAATTTTGCACTACATAATTGTAGTAGTTGTTGTGATATATTAATGAGAGCAAACAACCTCTCTTCCAAAATATAAATGAGCATTATTCAAAATTTAATGTCATCAAGTTGGTTGGTGTTAGGGTTTAGAGTTTTATTAGAGGGAAGAAGAAAGAGAAGAAAAATAGAACCTATGAAAAAATAGAAAACAAGAAAAAAAAAACAAGTCAACTTTTATTTAAGGGTATTTTAATCTTTTAATTCATTTTGGTATAGAAAACTTATAGTATTATGAATGAGTGCAAAAAACTTGCATGTTCTATAAAAAAAGTATTTTAAAATACATTTTCACTTTGTAGAAAATCATATAATGACGTAAGTGTGATTTTTAGTGAAGGAAAATCAATAATATCGTTGTCTTTTTGGATTTTAATTATACTTTCTTGCTTTGTTGCATTAAATGTATTTACTAGACACACTTGAATATGCTATTCTGCAATAATATAAAGTTGCTAGGCATAGTAATCTATATCAGATTTAAAAGTGGAAAATTATTAATAAGTAACCTTTTGGTGGGAACTTGGATGTTGCTTGCATATAGTGTGCTTCACTTTTTAATCACTTTTTAATCAGCTGTCCACTTAGAAAATATATTTCATTTTCCTTTTTTTTAAAATTTTATATATATATATATATATGTACTGCTAAAGACGATCATCACTCACTCGTGAAGGCACATCGTTGACCATCTCCCCTCCGCCGATGAGAATGTTACGGTATCATAATATTTGAAATTGGGAAAAATTGTATCAGAAATCAAATTGATCAGAACCGGCCAAATACTTTATGCGAATTATACTGCAAAAGTTCTCCATTGAATCTTTCAAACCCAAGAGCTCAAAACTAATTTGAACAAAAGCACAAGTTCTCAAAATCTATTGAATCGATCTCCCAATTGAACACTAACCACAAGAATTAATACAAGAAAAAAAAATGTATACCAATTAAAACTGGAAAAAAAGAAGTTAAAAACCGCATCTAGAAACATAATTTGTGTCTGTTTCCTTTTCTTTTCTTTTCTTTTCTTTCGAGAACAAGTCCGCTTCTACTCTGCAAGGATAATTTTCTTAACTAAATGTAGTCTACAAGATTGCCAAAATAACAAGTCTCAAATATAAAAATTGATCGAGAAATAACTCTTAATTTTTTGTCCAAGCAAGTTTCCACCCGTCGTCGGAGTGGTTGGCAGTGGAGGATATAAGTGCGGCGAGACGAGGCCGCCATCATCGCCCTCGTCTCCCTTTGGATGGAACTCAAACAATTGTGTAAGAATTCGTCCTCACCAGAGAGAGAAACCCCACATCTTGCAACGGTGGTAGTGGAGAAGGCATCGAGAACGTAGAAGAAGCCCATTTCCGGCGCGGCGGTTGTAAATGAGCCGAGGAGGCAGAGAGAAAAAAGAAAAGAGGACCACAAAAATGGACAGTGCTCTGGCCAAATTATTTTTACCTTGTGGATGAGGATGAACAGTGTGTACAATAGCCAAACCGTGATTCTGTATTTTTAATTTTGATTTAATTTCTTAACATTACTATTTTGGTGCCAAGTGTAGGGCGATTTAAGCATAGTGAAGCACACTATGTGAATGTAGCTTCCTATTTGCCCCTTTTGGTCTCGTCAAATATTAATTAAAAGTGAAAATGTTTGTAAACAACTTTTTGAACGATGATACATCAGAAAGTTAATGTTTCTGCCTCATTTAACTCTAATAACTAAATTGACAAGAAACACAAACATTCATTCTCTTTATTTTTCTATTCATATGATATGATGTTCATTTTTATATGAACAAGCTTTTAGATCACATTTCAATGCGTGTTTTCTATTTTCCATCTTTTCTTTCTTGGTGACGTGCTGCCCATGTGTCAAGTGTCCATATATTATGACAAAGTGAGGGCAAAAGTTGGTTGGTGAAAATCTGTTATTTAGGTAGACATGCTTTTAAATTTAATATTACAATTAAAAAAAAATCCTCTTTTTAGATGTTTTCACTTTATTTGTCTGGGTGAGAGACGCCCATGTGTGAAGTCCATATATATGTTTTTTTTTTTTTATAAACTTGATACTATAAGTTATTTTATGTTGTGATTGGCGTTATAAACTTGAAATCACAAGTTAAGATAATTACTACATTAAAAATTAAAGAAAGAAAAAGAAGTTTTGATCATATACTACTATTACTATATTCAATTGTCCGGTGCATATACATTGACATACACGTAAGCCAAAATTTGATTGATAATGGAGAACTAGTCATTTTGGATATTTGATAACACTTTTTTTGCTCACAAACATAGAAATATGTATAGTTTTACTCACTTTTGCCTGATCCTGCTATTCATATATTTCCCACGTATTTAACAAGTTTGAAATAATTGCTACGGTGGATTAGATTCAAGTAATTAGTTGTTTAATCTTGTCCCATATCGGAGGCTTAAACGTGGAAGTGGTAGACATAGGCAAATAAAAGAAGAATCACATGTAATGTTTAAGTATACCTTTCTCGGCCTTTTGGCTAAGATCAAGTGTAGTATCTGTTCTTATCAGTTTAATATCTGATATGTGGGTCATTGGCTTACACGATATTAAATTTATTTCTTGAGGGAGAGGGCCCATTGCATCAGCTTGCTGATGGGGCTCTCGAGCGTCGCCTTGGCATTGCACTTCTTCCATGGCCCGGCGCAGCCCACCAAATTATAGTTGAAATTCTGGAATGGAAAGAACATATCTTCGGGTTCACCCTTAACAAGCTTCTCACTCAATAGTCATCTTATTCTTATGTGAATATTGCATAAAGCAGTGTTTGATTTATCATTATCAAGCTATTGCACAATATATTTTATGAGTTTAATCTTTGTAACTAGAAATGAAAATGATGTGTGTATATTGAAACATCCGATTACTATTTGAGTATAAAATCCAAAGAAAATGCCAAAACGAGAATCATATCATACAATCTCTGTGGCCCAAAAGTCTGTTTTGGCTTCATGGATGGCATGCTGCAGATTTCTCAATGTTGTTTGATGATTGAAAAATCCCATAAACCAGAATTCGAAATTGTCTTGTGTCACAATCTCCACATATTTCTGTTTGGGTTTCTTCACATTCTCGCTTTCGATAGCTCTGTGTACTTTCCTCAGAGGGATCATAACCTGCAATGCAAGCACGTACCGTTTAAACTATTTTCACTCACCATCTCTTATTAATTACCAAAACATACCATACAAAATACAAGCTAAGTTTCTAGGATATTAGGGCCAAGTAATAATAATAATGTACCTTATAATGTAATTTTAGGAGGTTTCGGGTTTGAGAAGATAGTTTGATGGATCTGTCGCTGCAGAAAGCTACTCTTTCACTCGAAACAAACAGGAGTCCAGCTATAGGTCCCGTTGTCGTTGATAGATAACATTGAGAAACACTTAACAATTCCTCACCATCTATAATGCTAAAGTTGTTGATGAACACTTTTTCCACTCCTCCAACCTGAATGATTCTTGCTCCCAACCTCAGTTTTCCTTTGAACGTCTCTCTTAAGTTTGGTCCTAACCGCACTGTAAGGTAGTAAAAATAAACATTTTTGGCTCAGAACATCGAATACTAGCTAGTACTACGATTTATCTTATCAACTGATATATTTCTATCGAACTATTAATATTTTAGCATGTAATCAATTACCATGTTCTCGGATGCCCTGAGCAAAAATGTTGACTCTCTCTCTGAGTTTCACTAGCTTTGTGATTGCAGAATTCACTCTATCTGCACCACAATCATTAACAAGATTAGCAAACACTTGAAAATTGTAATATTAGTTGAAGATGCATGAGGCATATATATAATGAAGAAAGATGAAAGCTTACTGTGTCTGATTTTGGAATATTTTTTAGAAGGAGAAGGCTGAATTTGGTATTGTTGGTGAGCAGCAGGATCAGGCAAAAATGCTTTAGCAGAGCTCGTGATCGAATATCTATAATCATGTGCGCTGATCGGGACTCCAATAACATGTTTTTGTAGCTCCATTCTGCTTTCTTTTGTTTGGTTGAATGTAATGAATTGAAGATTTTGAATTGGTTGAATTTGTTGTGATGCAAACTTGTTTGGTTAATCAATCTATTTATAAGCAGAGATGGATGCTCAAGTTTTGTGGTTGGACGAGTCAGCTTGGTGTCATCAATCAAAAACTTAAAAGTGAAAATAAGATTTATGAGTTAGTAAACAATATTGTTTGCACCAAAATTCATGTAGACACACTCTCCTTTCTTGCTTTCATGGTGAGGTGCTGCTGCCCATGTTATAATTTTTAGTATATGGTGAAAAAGTGGGGTCAAATTAAGTTGGTTGATGATGTTATGCCATACATGAAGTTAATTAGGTTGTAATTAATATTATTATATTATAATCAGGTATTAATAAAGATCACATTAAGGGAGTGTATTCAATAGGGATTTTGATGGATTTTAGTGGACTTTAAAAGTCTGGGTGTATTCAATCCAGACTTTTAAAAGTCCATTAAAATCCAGGGGTATTCGACATGGATTTCAATCATGATTTCAGAAGTCCATTAAAATCCAGATGTATTGAACATGGATTTTAAAAAGTCTACAACAATCCAGGTGAATTGAACATTCCATAGACTTCAAAATCCATGGATTTCGGTGGATTTCATTTCAAAAATTACACTACATCAAACCACTCGATATCCATAAGATTTCCAAAATCCATTTGACCTTAGCGCCGGGTGAGCAACATCGGTCGCTGAGGCGTTCCCAACGATATCTGGGAGGCCGCGACTGCTGGATGCTTAGTTTGAATGACTGATTGTTTTGTATATTGTAGTACTAGAAGTTTAAAGATAAGATATATACATGTACCTTTCTCCGGTGGGATTGTTAAAGATAAGATATATACATGCTTAAGATATATAATAGTTTGAATGACAGTTTGTTTTGCTGACCACATGCTAATATTAGAGAGATGAGAAATTTTATCAATGAGATCGTTGGGGCTTCCAGCGGTCGCTGACCACATCCCAACGATCGTTAGGGCTGCTTCAACAGTCGCTGGGGTACATTGGGCGCTCAGGATAATGGATTTCAAATCTAACGCACAAACTCCAGCCCCAAAATTTCACGAAATTTATCCAAAATCCTATAGACTCCATGTGGAGTTCAAATCCATAGACTTTTTAAAATCCAAAAAAATCCATCAAAATCCACCATCAATAAACCCCCTCAGTCATGTGGCAAATCTGTTTTTGATGATTGTGAGTGTAAAGGGGATGTGGAAAGACTACTTTATTGAGGTGGCATATATACTTTGTGATATTCAATTGCTAACATTGAGGATTGCTTTCCATATTTGCAATAATCTAAAGAATTGAATATTGAAAGCAATGTATAAAACTTACAGAGACATATATATATATATATCTATATACTGAAACTAAAGTATACTCCCTCCGTCTCGCTCACTATGTCTCCTTACTATTGGGCACGGAGATTAAGGAAAGTTGTTTGTTTAATAAACTAGTGGATGAGATTGGAAAGAGATGAGAGAGAAACTCTTATAACCACTCATTATGTCTATATTTGGATGTAGAAAAAATGAGTGGGACGTCCATTTAAGAAAAGAGAGACAAAATGAGCGGGACAGAGGGAGTACTTTTTGACTTATCGTCCTTCAAAATACTTTAAACGTGTATCCTAGTAATATTCTTTATTTTAAAAATTCTGCAAGTTGCTTCATACAGTGTTGATTACTACTATATCTCTATAAGTACTCTCACGTGCTAATGGTCCATTAAATTTAATTTTCTTTGTGTTCAAAGTTCAAATGTTAAGAGGGTTTATCATGTGAAAGTATAATTTAGTAGCACATCAATATGCTACGAGTCGATTTCTTCACTGTTTTCCAAGCGAATATTTATTTCATATGTTTTTTATTACCTCCTACAAAATAAAAAACTAAAAGGTGTCCATGGCTTGAACGTGTTAGATGAACGTAATGTTTAAAAAAATAAAATTTTATTGATAGCCATCATATTTTACTCATTATAATTCCTTTTAAATTTATTAAAAAATAACAAGTGTGCTATTTTATCTCTTAACCCCCCATTTAAAAACATATTCTAATAGAAGAAAAAGTTCTATGGAGTAATAAAAATCAATAGATTTTTCAATTATGCAATTTTTCTCTTCAATTAATTTCTTAAAAAAAAAAAACCTTGGCATGTGTGGATACAATAGGAGAAGTTATTGAATTGGTACGGTAGAGATTGTAATTCTACAGAATCCAACTAGAAATTACCACATGCAGCAGCAGCATGCTAGCTCCTAGTCTTAATGCCTTAATGGAGTAGCAAACATGATGACAGTAGTAGTTCCACATCGAAGGTTAGAAGGTGGATTTGTCTGACATCTGACAATAAAAACCGAATTCCGACTACAAAATAAGCTAACCTTTCTCGGCCTTTTGGCTAAGATCAAGTGTAGTATCTGTTCTTATCAGTTTAATATCTGATATGTGGATCATTGGCCCACACAATATTAAATTTATTTTTTCTGGGGGAGGGCCCATTGTATTAGCTTGCTGATGGGGCTCTCGAGCGTCGCCTTGGCTTTGCAGTGCTGCCATGGCCTGGCACACCCCACCCAAATCATAGTTGAAATTAATTCTTTACAGGTATGTTTAATACTACTGTATATTTTTGTTTAATTCCATTCAAATATGCCCTAACTTATAAGAAAGAAAGTTATAATTATCTCATTGCTATTCAGTTTGTGCAGCTCTATCACTAAAATGAAAAGGAAAACAAGGCAGAGACGCCTGTTTTTTGATGTATCTTTGTAAGAAAAAAGATGTTAAAGAAATCTATCTATTTCGAGTATATGCTGAAATTCTAAAATTCACTGTTTTTGCTGAAATTTGGATTGCAATGCAGGTAGACTAGATTAATTCAATACTTACTTAAATGATCAAACTTGCAGAGAGCATGGACGTTTTGGCTCAAGGAGTTCGAGAACATGTAACTAAGCAAAATATATTTTGACAATATGAAAAAAATGAGTTAACATTAAATAATAATGTTATAATCCAATGACATTAGTCTACCCTGCAGTGAGATTATGGCCAAAGTTGAGGGAAATGGTTAAAGGGAAGTTGAATCCTGCTGCAAGAATCCTTGAGGTTGGTGGTGTGGAGAAAGTACATGTTGGAGCACAAGAAATATATCTAATCAACTTAGAGGTGTTTGGCTAAACTTTTAAGCTCTTTAAAACAGTTTAAAAGTTATTCATTACTAAGGAATTAGGAACTTAAAAGTTGTTTTGAAGAGCTTTTAAGCTAAGCCAAACACCCTCTTAATTGAAACCTATTTGATTATTTCAAAACCTTTACAAAACTCAATACTACGTCTTAATACAATGACATAAAACTTTTACACACACCCTTTCAATGAAAAGTCAAGTAATAATGATAAAAAAAAAAATTTCCCACACCGTCAAAGCAAAAGAATGAGATCAAATATTGAAGATATAAAATGGAAAGTTGTGACAGTTTGGTAAGTATGCAGCCTCGCATTGAGCACAAAGCGAACTATTCTTTCGCCTTTTACTAAAGAATACCGTGTGCTCGTTGCAATCAAGAGGCATACACCAATTTTTGAAGGTATCTTACTCTTTTGAGTTATGTACCTACAATGTAGTTCTTAATATTTTTAAGTTATCTTATGAATTACATAACTACTTAAGTTTATGTAGAGATTTTGAATTATTGATTGTAAAATTATTATAAAATTATGTAATAAGCTATATTAAAATTATTGAAGTAATATTTTTTTTCAACTTTAAAACTACTTCGTTTGATCTCACGGCATTCGAAAAGTTGGGTTTTTCAGTAATTCTAGTTAACTGCTATTATAAAATGACCTGTTTTTTCGTATTATTATCTTTTTAATCTCCACGTTTAATCAATACTATGCATGTTGAGGTTGAATTAGGACTTTGAGGGTTATCTTCTCTCATTACAATAAGTATTGACATGGAAAACTAGTTATTTTGGAAATTTGAAGACCCTTTTCAGCTCACGAAATAAAAATATGAATTCTAGATATTATCTTCTCTCACCCATGAAATAAAAATATAAATCATTGCTAACGTGGATTATTAGATTCACTAATTAGTTGTACCTCAAAAAAAAAAAAAAAAAAATCTGTCCCATATCGGGGTTTTAAAGGTGAACTTGGGAGGCAGTGTAAGATAAAAGAAGTATCTCAAGAGATGCTAAAGCATACCTTTCTCGGCCTTTTGGCTAAGATCAAGTGTAGTATCTGTTCTTATCAGTTTAATATCTGATATGTGGATCATTGGCTCACCCGATATTAAATTTATTTCTTGAGGGGAGGGCCCACCACATTAGCTTGCTGATGGGGCTCTCGAGCGTCGCCTTGGTGTTGCACTATTGTCATGGCCTGGCGCACCCCACCCAAATCATTGTTAAAATTTTAATTCTTTTTTTGAAAGGTAAAATTTTAATTTTTTATTGTTTAGATAGAAAGTAAAATAATCTGATCAAGCCTTAATTAAATCTTAATGATTAGATGAAATCATTATCAACATATTTCTTCTTAAAGAAAATATACAAGTAGGTCAATGGACCTTCGATATAAGGTGTGTGTTACATAACTTAGTTTGCTTGTTTTTGCTAGAAATAAAATACAAACTTCTCTTACTTTATATTGAATGTTTGTAGTATTTAGTCCTCTATACACATCCTATCAAATATTCTGAGAATAAAATTGAAAGAAAGGGCCAGAAACGAGACTGTCATACGATCTCTGTGGCCCAAAAGTGTTGATGGATTGCCTGCTGCAGATTTCTCAATGTTGTTTGATGATTGAAAAATCCCATAAACCAGAATTCAAAATTGTCTTGTGTCACTATCTCCACATATTTCTGTCTCGATTTCTTCACATTCTCACTTTCAATAACTCTATTTATTTTCCTCAGAGGGATCATCACCTGCAATGCAAGCACGTATGTTAAAATTACTTTCACTCTCCATGCAGAATCTCTCAAACAAAACACAAAAGAAATAAATGCAAGAAGAGGGAATTAAGGCTAAGTAATAATAATATAATGTACCTTATAATGTAGTTTTAGAATGTTTCCATTTTCTGGAGAAGAAAGTTTAATGGTTCTGTCGCTGCAGAACGCTATTCTTTGGCTCGAAACAAACAAAAGTCCAGCTATGGGTCCCGTTGTCGTTGATAGATAGCATTGAGAAGCACTTAACAATTTCTCACCATTTATAATGTTGAAGTTCTTGATGAACACTTTGTTCACTCCACCAACTTGAACTATTCTTGCTCCTAACCTCAATTTTCCTTTGAGCGTCCCGCTTATATTTGGACCTAATCGCACTGTAGGAGAAGTATTAACATATTTGGATCAGAACATCAACTACTAATCAACTATTATCATTTGTCATCTTTCCTATTTTCTCAAACTAGTTTTAATATTTTAGCATTTACTAATTACCATGGTCTCGGATTCCCTGAGCGAAAATGTGGACTCTCTCTCTGAATTTGACAAGTTTTGTGATGGCAGAATTGACTCTATCTGCACCACAATCATAAGCAAGATTAGCGAACACTTGAAAATTGTAGAAATTAGTTGGTGATGTATGAGTTGTTGATGATGCATTATTTTGGAATAATCTTTTGAAGAAGAATGAAGCTTACTGTGTCTAATTTTGGAATAATGTTTTGAAGGAGAAGGCATAATTTGGTATTGATGAGTCGCAGGGTCAGGCAAAACTGCTTTAATAGAGTTCGTAATCGAATATCTATTATAATCTCGTGAGCTGATCGGAGCTCCAATAGCATGTTTTGTTAGCTCCATTCTACTTTCTTTTGTTTGGCTGAATGTGATGAATTGAAGATTTTGAATCAGTTGTGATGCAAACTTGTAAGGCTAAGCAATCTATTTATAAACAGAGATGGATGCTCAAGTTTTGTAGTTGGATGAGTCAGCTTTGTGTCATCAATCAGAAACTTAAAAGTGAAGATAAGATTTATGAGTTTGTAAACAATCAACAAAATTCATGTCAACACTCCCCTTTATAAAGTGAGGTGCTGCCCATGTTATAAGTTTTAGTATATTGTGGAAAAGTGGGGTCAAAGTTGGTTGATGATGTGATTCCATAGATGAAGTTAGTTAGGTTGTATTATTATAACATGGTCAGGTATTGAAGATCATGTTAAGTCATGTTTGGCAAATCTGTTCTTGGTGGAAAGACTACTATGTTGAGGTGGCATATATACTTTCTGATGTCCAATTCCATACTTTGAGGATTGATTCCTATATTTGCACTAAAAAAAATATTTGAATATTGATAGGATTCAAAGTTTCAGGTATGATATATTATACTAAAACAAAAAGGAGTAATAATAATGTATCATCGTCATTCAAAATACTTAAACGAGTATACTAGTAATATTCCTTGGCTTTTTAAGTTATGCAACTTGCTTTATAAGTATTGCTCACAATATTCTGGCAACTTTTTTTGGTTCAAATATTAATAGACTATTCTTTAAAAAAAAAATGTTAATAGACTATTAATATCAAAACTAGAATTTAGAAGCACAATCAATATGGCTACGCGTTAATTTCTTTGACTATTTTCCTTATTTAATTTCATTAATAATAACACTCATAATGAAATTAAATTGTACTCCCTCTATCCCCCAAGGGTAAAAAGTGATGGGACCAACAACTTTTGAAGAGAATATTCTTATAATGAAATATAACCCAATAGAAAATAATAGAACAACAACTTTTGAAGGGATAATTATTTCTTATAATGAAACAACCAAATAGAATACGAATACGAGACAATGAAAGGAGTTGAATAATTTAAATTTAAAGCGCGCAGCCTCCTCTAACACAAATTATGATGTAGGCTCGACCACTTGGACCGACCTTAGGCGAGCGCCCCTCCAAAGTGCAATGGAGGTCGCCAACCTAGGCTATGGGCCTTATGGATCACCCATTAACCCCATCCAGGTAAGTATGTAGCTTGGTGCAACTTCTTTTCCTTTTATATTGCACCCCTCCCACAATAATTGTTATTTTGTCGATGTGGGTGATCAGGTCATGCACACTCATCAATTCAAACACTTTAATTTCTCTGATTATGTAGGCACTTTCGCACTTAACCTTTTTCTGCAAAGCTATAAATCATGCAAATTAGGATCTGATTTTGTCGTCAGATCTTGAACAAAGTTCTAATAATGATGCCATTTAATTTAAATTCATGTAATGAGGGGCCCTTCAAAAAAATTCAAGTAACGATTCAAAAGAAGCAATCGGAATCTACTATACAACTACAAGGATAATTAATATGGCCTGTGATAGGAGCAGACATCGTGGCAGCTGTGCAAGAGTTCTTTAAGTCAGGTTATCTTCCTTCTGCTCTAAATACTACGTTGATTACTGTGCTGCCTAAAGTCTCCAATGCTAGCACTATTAGAGATTTTAGGCCCATTGCTTGTTGCAGTGTGCTCTATAAAATCATCTCTAAAGTGCTAACAAACCGAATGCAATTTGTATTGGGAAGTATCATCAGTGACAAACAATCAGCTTTCATAAAGGGGAGAGGAATAGCTGACAACATTCTTCTCAGTCATGAAGTTATTAAGGGTTATAACAGGAAACATGTCTCTCCTAGGTGCATGTTAAAAATCGATATTCAAAAAGCCTACGATTTGGTGGAATGGCCTTTCATCAAGTTTCTGCTTCTTGAGCTGGGGTTCCCCTTTCTTTTCGTCCAAAGAATTATGGCTTGCCTGACCTCAGTGGCTTATTCAGTTAGTGTAAATGGTGTTATAACTGAAGCTTTTCAAGCAAGAAAGGGGTTGAGACAGGGTGATCCCATTTCCCCTTATTGTTTGTCATATGCATGGAATACCTTAGTAGATGTCTCAGTGAGTTGAAACTCGACAAGGGCTTTCATTTTCATCCAAGATGCAAGAGATTCCAGCTTATTCATGTTTGTTTTGCTGATGATCTACTCCTCTTTGCACGAGGAGATAGACAATCAGTGAGAAAACTACTGCATGCTTTTGACAAATTCTCCTTGGTTTCTGGATTAAAAGCTAATAATGCCAAGAGTTCAATATATTTTGGTGGAGTGCAGCCTGATATTCAACAAGAAATCCTGCTGGAGTTTGGCTTAATGAAAGGGGATCTACCCTTTAAGTATTTGGGGGTTCCCTTATCCACTAAGAAGCTGACACCCCAACAATGCATGCCCCTCATTCAGAAGATTTTAGCCCGTATTGAATGTTGGCCAGTGCGATTATTGTCTTATGCAGGCCGCCTGCAATTAATCAAAGCTGTTCTAATTAGCATTCAAACTTATTGGAGCCTTGTTTTTCTGCTCCCTCACAAGGTCATGAAGGCTATTCAAGCAGCCTGTAGGTCATTTCTATGGACTGGAACTGCAGCTCTCACAAAGAGAAATCTTGTTTCTTGGGACCGTTTGTGCTTCCCTAAAGAAGCTGGTGGTTGGAATCTTACTAATCTAGAGCTATGGAATAGAGTTGCCATCTGCAAAAATCTATGGAATGTGCTCAAAGCCAAAGATAAACTATGGGTGAGATGGGTGCATGGCTACTACATAAAGCACAGAATTGGAAGTCCATGCCTATCCCGTCTCATGCTGCATGGGTGGTCCAGAAGATTCTAGGAGCTAGGAAATACATTACTGAGATTGATAATGGGGAAGATTTGCTTTTTCAAGACTCTTGCTCCATCAGGAAAATTTATTTAGCGCTGCGAGGCTCTCCAGAAAAGGTCAAGTGGCATCATGTCATCAGCAAGAGCATAGCAGCCCCAAAGTGCCTTTTTATTCTCTGGTTAGCCATTCTACAAAGAATGGCAACTTGTGATCATTTGCAACGATTTGGAGTTCATTGTGATCAAGTTTGTTGTTTGTGTCATCAGGAGAATGAAACTGTTAGTCACTTATTTTTCTCGTGTGTCTATTCTAAGCAAGTGTGGGAGATGCTAGCTACGTGGTGTGGGGCCAGGCAACAAGCTCTTGCATGGGTAAAAGAGCTAGATTACATGCAGAAGCAAGGATCCTCCCAAACAGGTAAACAGCATATGTATCGTCTCTTGTTGGCCACCATTGTATATCATGTTTGGTGTGAAAGGAATGATAGAAGGTTCAATGGTACTTGCATGGATGTGGATAGAATTGTTAGGAAGTGCCAATTGATGATGGCTGTTCGTGGTAATAAGAATGTGAAAGTTCAAAAATGTTCTTGAACTAAATCTCATGCTTCAGGGTTTCTTGATTGTAAGGTGTGGTTTCCTCTTCCATTTTGGTAAATAAAATTCCTATTTCCCAAAAAAATATTCGTAAATAGAGAATTATAAAGTTGTTGAGTGCACTTGCTAATGAACATGACTTGTTAAGCATGAGACTATATATTTAGATTTGTAACTATGTACAACATCTCCATTAGTAGGTCTCCGTTTGCAGAAACTTAAATGATGGAGAGATGTGTTGGTCAAATTATTGACAATTGTATAGTTCAGGGTATCGGAAGGCAATAAGTGTTCTCCATATGTATGCAAATAACAAGCAAACAAACAAGAGATGATTTTAGCATAAGTAGCTATGTCTATTATGGACAATGGATTAAATTTTGGGTAATACATAAGTAGCTATGTCTATTATGGACAATGAATTATATTTTTTTTGAGTGAATCCATATATCCTATGTATGCTAAAATTTTAATCATTAAAGCTCAACAACTATTCATTATCTCCATTGTTGACATATAACACAATTCTTTGTTATTTATTAATCATTTTCAAATCATTTATTATTAGCTCAAAAAATATACTCTATGCATAAGTCTTTATATATATATATTGATCACATTGTTTAAAAGTAAATTCGATATACTATCAGAGACATTCAAATGATAGAAGCTTCAGTTTATAAACAATGAAGTTTAAGATTCAAATTCCAATATTCCTCTTTCCAAAAAAAAAAAATAATAATCAAATCTCCTAAATTTGATTAAAAAAAACTTGTATAAAGATTCTCAAACTATAGTTTCTACCGCATAAATCGTTTTTCCTTTTGAAAGGGTTATTTATAATTTATGGTTTGAACTTTCATTATTTTTCTGGTTGTAACCTATACTTTAAAATTTTTCAAAAAATCTCGAAATTTCTGTTTTATCTAACAGCACCGAAAACTTTTTTTTTTCTATTTGGTACCTTATTTAAATAAAATAGTAAAATAAATTATTTTGCTCCAAAATTTTAAAAAATATAAGCCATAATGAGAAAGTGGTAAGGTTGTGGGCAGCGACACACGTGCGAGCGCGCTCACTGACCTAGCAAGCTCTCAATCCAAGCTCGCAAGTCATTGCTGAGCGCGGCGCTCGTGAGCTCAAACTCTCACGTGCTCTCTGCCACGTGGTGACCACTAGTTGGTCGCGCACGTAGCCGTTGCGATCGCCAACAGTCACCATTCAATTTTCTTTTTTTAATTCAATTATTTCTCACATATATATATATAGGGGTAGGGATCTCGTGAGAATAAATTTTATATGAGAACGTGAGAATGATAAATTTTAATGTATTTTTATCACATCAGAAATGCATATATTGCAAAAATATAATGCATACATATTCAAATGCATAAACTGCAATAATTTAATGCATTAACATCATAATGCATAAATTACAATAACTTAATGCATCGTTAAATCTGAGCTATTGATTTAGAAATATCAAGAGTCTAAATTTATTCTCATTTCTTACCTAAGATAGTATTCTCACATGATCCTCTTCATATATATATATATATAGAGAGAGAGAGAATAGTTCTCATGAGAAGTGCCCTTAAAGTGTATAGTAATTAAATTCCATCATTGATTATATTTACATGGAGAGTCAAGATTTGATCTGGTCAAAGTGAGTCAAATTTGGGTCAACCAGTTGACTTTTTTTTTTTTTAGGTTCAGCTCATATGCACCACTTCATATATTCGAATGCATCACTAAATGCATTGAGATGCACCAGATTTTCGTTTTTTTTTTAATTTTTGATTTTTTTTTCCGATCAAGTCATATGCACCACATCATTTATTCATATGCACCGCACTATATAACGAGATACACCACTAATTGCATTGAGATGCACTAGTTTTGTTTTCATTTTTTTTTGTAAAACACTTTGCATCTAGTTACACTATGTAGTGCATCTGGTTACACATAGTGGTGCATGCCCGATTTTTTTTCAGTTTTGTTTTTACAGATGTTTTTTTCCCGGCTCCGCCTTTGGCTCCAATTTTACGACTCCACCTTCGCTCCGATTACTAATATAAGGATAATCGTCGGGCAACAATTTGGACTTTTTCGGCTCGCTTCGAGGCCTTTGGCTCCCTCGCTCGAATCTTGACTAAAGAAGAAGCGAGAAACTAAAAAACGAAGAGGCAAATAAAAAAAAACGGGGAAAATAATTCTAAAAATTTTAAAAAAATATCGAAAAAAAATGAAATAAAAAACCTGAAAATCTAGTGCATCTCAATGCACTTAGTGATGCATCTCGTTATATAGTGTGGTGCATCCGAATATATGAAGTGTTGCATATGAGGTGACCGTAAAAAAAATCGAAAAAAAAAAAAACGAAAAGTTGGTGCATCTCAATGCACTTAGTGGTGCATCTCGTTATATAGTGGGGTGCATCCGAATATGTGAAGTGGTGTATATGAGCTGACCCTAAAAAAAACGAAAATTAAAAAAAGAAAAAGAAAAAGTCAACAAGTTAACCCGATTTGATCAGGCCAAATCTTGACCCTTAACCACCCATAGATCTATGGTGGAGATTCATTCTCATTTCTTAAGATAATATCTATTCTCATATGTTCTATATATATATATATATATATATATATAGCTTCCCTCCACACAAATCACACACTCTCTACACTCTCTCAACTCTCATCTCTCATCTCTCTCTCACACCGTGGTCATCTTGTCCATAAAAGAAAAATGGACTTGTTGGGAAATTTAGTAAAGTTTTGATTGATTCCAAAACCAACTGACCCCAACAGAGTAGATGTTGCCATATCCTAATGTTAATATTTAGGCTTGCAAAAATGAGCAATGTTCAGATTTTATCTTTACAGGACTCCAGCTGAAGAAGTCAACATAACTATACTCGGATAGAACAACAGATGGAAACTCGGATGGAACATCAGATGTAAGAAAGACAACTGAGCGTCCAAGCCAACCGTTCGGATATAGAACATCGGATGAAAGAAAACATCTGAGTAATCAACTGTTCGTCAGATGTGACAATCCACCTGATCAGATGGAACATCAGTTGCACGACTCAATCTGATAAATCGACAACATGAAGTTCAAGGCAGTTGAGGGTTTAACTGTTTATCTTCAGACAGAATGTCATAAGAAGGTAGCGATCAGATGGAACATCAGCTGAAGACCACTCGGATGAAGATCAAACGTCTCAACCGACTAACTAATGTTGAAAGACAAAGGTTGAAATTTGAATTTCAAATAGGAAGTCACGTGAAGGTTTGACGATTCTATCATGACCTCATTTGGCCCAACACAAGGTTGTCTCAGAAGGAAAGCAGAAGTTCAAAGTTGCCAAATCGGGAAAATCTGCAGAGATGAGAGACAAGCCATCGCTTTCACAGAACAGAGATCAATGGCTCTTCCAATGGCTAGTTGATCCTCACCGCCTATAAATAGAGGCATTCATTCATTCATCAAGATAAGAGACAGAAGAGCGAAAGAACGACGATATACTGCGCACAAGCTAAACTGCAATTATTCTCTTTCTAAGAACATCACCAACTGAGAGTTCATAGAGAGTTAGAATCTGTCTTGGTGTTTTCGATCTTAGTTTGAGTCTTCATTCGTTCAAGTTTAGATGCTAGCTCACTTCTTTGTTAGAGCTAGTAGTTGGAAAACCCACCCTTATACACATCCCCTAAAAAGTTTGTTAGGATCCTGCTCTTCCCGAAATTGAGTAGAAAGGTTGATAAATACCCGCAAACTTATCTGTACAGTTGCAAAGCCCGCGTAAGCTTTGTGGTAGTTGTCCTAAAGAATTTGGACTGAGTTGTGTGGACTCACAACTCCCCGTGGACGTAGGAGTTCTCTCCGAACCACGTAATTCCTTTGTGCTTTTGTGTTTTGCGTTCAGTTACTTTCTGCATATCTAACTGTCCAACTAACCAGCACTCAAAACTGCATCTTTACATTTCAACTGATTTGGTTGTTGACTGACCTTGCATCTGAGCGTGAGTTGTTTTATACGAGTTGTTTTTGTATCCACCACATTCCGCACAGCACCACTCTTCCAGCTGAGTTTTCTTACTCAGTTGTGATTCCAGCTGAGTCTTCTTACTCAGTTGTGGTATTTTATCGGGGGTTATTTTTAAAATTTCTATCTGGTGTATTCCCCCCCCCATACACCAGAACTTGTATCGGGACCATCAAGTGGTATCAGAGCAGTGGTTCACAAGACCGCTGTCTCTGTTTCACGAGGTGTGAATCGAGGTGTTTTTCTTCAGTGGTCAACTGAATAGATCTTTTTCACGCTAGTGCATTTCTGCTTGCATTTGTCGTCTGTTTGTTGTGTGCAGATGGATGTTAAAGACAAGATTGTTGTCATGTTTTCGGTTGTGAACTATACATCCTGGAAAACTCGGATGAAGAAGATTCTACTGTCCAAGCATCATCGAATGCAACAAGTGATTACATCCGGACCGATCACCATCATGGAACACACTCCTACAAATCCCAATGATGGGGATGCAACTGAGGTGATAGTCGAGAAGAAGCCAGAAGATTTTACTCCTGAGGAAGCAAAAGTGAGCCAGCTGGATATCTGGGCTCAGAGCACTATCATGTCCACAGTTGGACAAGACTATCTTCCATGGATAGAAGAGTGCAACATAGCTAAGGAAATGTGGGATATTTTGGCATCTCTTAGTGAAGGGAGTGATGAAACCAAGGAGAACAAGTTCTCCCATGCTTGTCAAGATTTTGACAATTTCTGTCTAAAAGTCGATGAAACCATTGATCAGTTGGAGCTTCGGTTCATGGATATCATCCGAAGGATTCAGTCTATCCGATGAGGAAAATATACTTTGAGAGAGATCAATCTCAAAGTATTACAAGCCCTACCAGCTGAGTGGGACACCTTCACCAACATTCATGAAAGCCGAGCTGATCTTGGAGAGATGGGAACGGACAGACTGTGAGTACAAGGTGAACCGACGAAGATCAACTCAGTCCTCGGTGCAGACGAGTCGACATGAGGATGTTGGTTCCGGAACAAAGACAGTAGCACTTCAAGCCGACTATTCCAAGCCTCGAACATCAAGGGCAATAAGATCTGCGGACACAGCTTCGAAGGAGCCGAGCAGAGAAGAGCTGCAACAGAGTATTACCGCCATGTCAAAGAAGCTGGCTGACATGAAAACTTGGTTCGGAAAATACAAGCGGTTCTATAAATCTAACCGAACTCGAGATAACTCAAAGCCTGTGAACAACGGTTGCTTTGAATGCGGCAAAGAGGGACACTTCAAAGTGGATTGTCCAGATCTTTCGAAGAAAGATAGAGATGCGTTGAGGGCCAAGCAAAATGCAAAGAACAAGGCCATGGTTGTAGAAGAAGCAGCTGATGACATGGACATCTTCACCGACACCGAAGATGAGGACGAGCTGACTTCCACAAACAACGCTATTGGATAGGATCAATGTCTCATGGCATTTGGAACCGACCAGGATGATGCTGAGGTACATTCTAGTCCAGTTAATTTAAATTCTTCCAATGCTACTAACATGCAAGAAATATTAGATGAAGAGTTGGAACCCTCTTGGGGTGACTTCCTAGAACTCATTAAGGAATTGCGTCAGCAATCGGTTGAGTTTAAGAATCTTCAAGAACAGTTTGCCAGACTTGAAGAATCCTTAACCGAAAAGGATGATCTGATCAAAAATCAAATCGAAGAGATTGATGATCTCAAAAGTCAACTGAATGTGGCCAACCAAACTAAGGCTCCAACCGATGAGGATTTGAAGGAGCAGATCAAGGAGCAGCATGAGCAGTTGAACAAGCAAGAGGCACAGATCGACCAGCTGATGAAGATGTCAGACGCACAGACCGAGCATATAGCTGTTCTTCTCAAGGATCTACAAACTGAGAAGGACAACCTGATAAAGCTACATCAATCATCCAAAATCATTGAGAATCTCATTAGTTACCGACGACAAATGGATGATATGTCTGGACTCGGCTACGACATGGTCAAGGACACTGGAATTCCACCCGCAACCTTTATCAAGGCTGTGGATGTCACGGTTGCCAAACCAAATACTGTTGAGTCTGTAACTCCCCAACTTAATCCAACCTTCACGTCCCAGCAAGTACCTACAGCACAACCTGCTAAGGGAACTGCAGTTGAGAAAGGAAAATGAGCTGTGGTTGGAGAACTGAAGAATCCATCGGTTGGGATAACAACCGAGGGGAAATGTTCCAGGACTCAGAAGAGGAACCAGAGACATCGGAGATACAATCAGAACCGACCTCAGAAGGGATGGAATCAACGGAACCGACAGGGATTCGACCATCAGAATCAACATCGGTTCCATTATCAGAACAACCAGAGGTTCCATTAGAGTCAACCAATGTGGAACAGTTCCAACAGCTATGGATATTCATGCCAGAACATGAATCAACAACCGGGCATGAACAACTGTCGTCGACAGCCAGGAAAATGGAATCAGACTCAGCCACAAAGATTCCAAAATGGCGTCCGACCTCATCGACAAAACCAAAAGGGTCAGAAACGTCAAAAAAAACAGGGGGAACGCCTCTCCTCCTAAAGCCCACAATGGGAGAAATCAATCTCCTCCCAAGAAGCAGAACGTTAATAATAACAACAAGCCTAAGGATGACCGAGGTGTTGTTATAGTTGATGAAGAAGGAAAGATAATTTGGAATGACAAATCTATCCGAATCTACAGGGAAAAACGACCCACAGTTCAAGGGGGAACTGGTTCTAACCCTCCAGGACCCAACTAAAATTGGGGACCTAAGCGTGTTTCTCTGTGCAGGAGCAGGAGGAATAGCTAAGGAAGAATAAAGCATCACATACCATGTGGGTGATGGACAGTGGATGCTCGAAACACATGACAAATCTGAGGGATTTGCTTGGGAGTTTCGTGGAGAAGAAAGGACCATCTGTTACCTTTGGTGACAACTCAAAAGGTCACACCAAAGGCTATGGTACCCTTGAAACCAATCACGTGTCTATTTCCAATGTTTCATATGTTGATGGATTGAAGCATAACTTGCTCTCCATCAGCCAATTCTGTGATAATGGTTTCTCTGTCAAGTTTGATGTGCAGGGCTGCAGGGTTAAAAATGTCAGAACAAAGCAAGTCATATTGTTGGAAAATCGATCCCCAACCGGGAATGTCTACTATGCAGATTGAAATAGTAGTCCTCGTGAGACCTGTCTTTTATCAAAGAGCAGTTTAGATGTGAGCTGGATGTGGCACAAAAGGCTCAACCATCTGAATTTCAAGACCATGAACCGCCTTGCGAGATAGGAACATGCAAAGGGTATTCCGAACCGTGTGTTTTCACCAACCTATATCTGCAGTGCGTGTCAGCTGGGAAAGCTCGCTAGATCCTCCTTTCGGTTGAAAACGATTCCATCAACCGACCGAGTATTGCAGCTGATCGATATGGATCTCTTTGGGCCTGTTACTCCCAAGTGCATGAATGGTAACGAATATACACTTGTTGTTACTGATGATTTCTCTAGGTACACGTGGACCATTTTCATGCGTCACAAGAGTGAAACCCGAGATGAGCTACCCAAGCTGATGGATCGGATATCTAACCAACAAGAGATGAAAATAATTTCTATCCGATCAGACCGTGGAACCGAGTTCCTCAATGAAACCATCATTGAATACTGCGAGAAGCACGAAATCACTCATCAAACATCGGCTGCTCGTACTCCACAACAGAATGGAGTAGCCGAGCGAAGAAACCGAATGCTGAAGGATGCTGCTACATCCATGTTGACAAGCTCAGCTCTGCCAAAGAGATTTTGGGCCGAGGCAATTAATACAACATGCTACACCCAGAACCGGTCTCTTCTAACCAAGCGGCTGGGAAAGACTCCATATGAACTATGGACACGCAGGAAGCCTGATATTTCATATTTTCACGTTTTTGGTTCTAAGTGTTATATTCACAACAATGGAAAGACTCAGTTAAAAACTTTTGACGCCAAGGCTTCGAAGGGCATATTTCTCGGATATGCCGCTTGGATCAAGACTTATAGAGTTTTTAACAATAGTTCTCGTGTTGTGGAGATAACACCTCATGTTAGTTTTGATGAATCTACTTTTGAGTGCAGGGAACAGGCTAAAGGACAACAAGTAGATCCACATGTTCCACCAGCTCTCACCAGATCGCAGGTTCTAAGGCAGAAGAATCTGGCTGAACCATTGGTATGGGCAACCGAGGATGATGATCCTTGTTCCTCTGAAGATGAATGTGAGGACCTCAGCTCATCTCAAGGGGGAACTTCAGCTGATGTTACTCCAACTGCATCAGCATCCGAAGCCCAACCTAGCCTGGTTCGAGATATTATCCATGTTGAGGATCCAGACTCAACAGCAGATAAATCACCAGTTCTGAAGATCCCAGCATCTCCCACGGCTCAGGTTATCCCATCCTTTGAAATCACGGAACCGCCACTGTTGGAAGAAGAAGGAAGACGCAACAAGAGATGGTATGAAGATTATTCCAAGGACAACATCATCGGAGATCCAGCCAAAGGTGTGCGTACTAGGAGCAGAGTTGCAAATCCAGATTTAGCCGAGAAAGATTCCAGTACTTACGCCCAATATGCTGAGGAGTTGGCAGTTCTTGAGGAATTCGAGCAAGCCGGAGATGTTGCCATAATTTCATGTTTCGTAGCTGATGTGCCAGAGCCGAAGCATGTTATGGAAGCTCTCAACTGTGTTCATTGGACAACAGCCATGCAAGAAGAGCTGAATGAATTTCTACGCAACTGTGTATGGGAGTTGGTAGAAAGACCAAATGGAGTTAAAGTCATTGGATTAAAGTGGATTTTCAAGAACAAGAGAGACGCCATTGGATTCATCGTGAGAAACAAGGCAAGGTTGGTAGCTCAGGGATATTGCCAACAAGAAGGAATTGATTTTGAGGATTCCTTCGCGCTTGTTGCAAGGTTGGAAGCCATCCGAATATTTCTAGCCTATGCCGCATTTCACAAATTCAAGGTTTATGAGATGGATGTGAAGTGTGCTTTCCTCAACAGTGATATTAAGGAAGATATTTATGTTGAACAACCTCCCGGTTTTGAAACTGGTGATGGAAGAGTGTATAAGTTGAAGAAAGCAATCTATGGATTGAAGCAAGCACCTAGGGCTTGGTATGACACTCTCTGTGGTTTTCTTCTGAACTCGGGGTTCAAACGAGGGTCAGTTGACAAAACACTGTTTACCATAAAAGTTGGAGAAGACATACTTGTTGTGAAAATCTATGTCGACGACATCATATTCGGTTCCAAGTAGGAGGAGCTGTGCGAGAAATTCTCAACTCTCATGAAGGAGAAATTCGAGATGTCGATGATGGGTGAGATGAATTATTTTCTTGGGCTACAAGTGAAGCAGTCACCAAAAAGGATTTTTATTAATCAGTCCAAATATACAAAGGAGCTCATCGCAAAGTTCGGTTTACAGACAAGTAAAACCACAAGGATCCCGAGAATACTAACTGGAAGATTGAGCCCGGATCTGAAGGAAAACCCGTGGATGCCAGTAAGTATAGAGGGATTATTGGTTCTTTGCTATATCTAACCGCCAGTTGGCCAGATATATCTTACGCGGTTGGAGTGTGTGCTCGGTTCCAAGTTCAGCCGAGGGAAGTACACATGTTGGCAGCAAAGAACATCATTAAGTATCTGAAGGGTACTGTTAATGTTGGGTTGTGGTACCCAACTGACAACAATATCCAACTTTTCGGATACTTAGATGCGGATCTAGCCGGAGATCGGTTGGACAGGAAGTCCACATCTGGACACTGTCAGTTCATGGGCAGCAAGCTAGTTTCATGGTTTTCCAAGAAACAAGCATGTGTTGCCACTTCTACAACCGAGTCAGAGTATATGGCTGCCGGTAGTTGTTGCATGCAAGTGTTGTGGCTCAAGCAACAGCTGAGAGATTATGAAGTAGCAACTGGACAGGTTCCCATCCATTGTGATAGCTCAAGTGCCATTGCTATCTCTTTGAATCTTGTTCACAATTCTCGGACGAAGCACATTGACACTGACATCATTTTATCCGAGATCATATTGAGAAGAAGGATGTATCTGTGGAGAAGATCCCAACTGAGATTCAGAGAGCGGATATCTTCACCAAACCTCTAGCCGAAGCACGATTCAAGATGTTATGTGATCTTCTTGGATTGTTGGATCCATCAGATGAGAAATCAGCCGAGGTGAAGAGATATATATCCATCTGAGGGGGAAGCTCAGATGAAGGGGGAATTTCAGATGCGGATCGTCATCCGAAGACATCAGACGTCAGCTGAACAGACGAACTCGAGTCAGCTGATGGCATGCCGCAACATTGGAACACATCTGATTCCGACATCAGCTGGCAGGTATCATTTATGTCTGCAGGTGTTTAGGTCTTAAATGTGAATGTTTGAAATAAATTCAAACATTCCTGAGCATGTAAGATAGATTAAAATAGCCATCATAGCGCATTTAATGTAAAGTACGGCTGAACATCAATAGCCTTACTTTATAGTGCGAGTGGGCTGACACAAAAACAGTTCACCTTCTCACGCGCGTGTGTTGGAACTCGGAATATGATGTCAGTCAGAGTTAGTCAACAGTCGCGAGATCTCAGCCGTTGATGGATTCGTGCCATTCAATCTTGGCCATCTATTTCAAACGACCCACTAACCTATAGAAGGCGGAAAATCAGGAAGTGATCTCTTACCTTCTATACTTGTGTTTATTTGAGTAACTGTTCATCTTCGTCTCTGATTTTGTTTCACCATTTTCGGCTAAGTTCTTCTTTTCTTCTCTCTATATATAAACTTCACTGGAATACAAAATGGCACCGAAAGCTTCATCGCAAGGAAAGAAGATGGCATCATCAGGACCAACACTTGTCCCTTCGTCGTACGAGAAATCTTATGATATGATGATATCCAAAATCCACTTTGAGCAGATTCTGTCAAAAGAAGCACTGGACTCACCGGTGTTATCCCCTCTCGACTATCTTCTCAGGGATAATCGTCTTCTTGAGTGGGCAACGCTCTTTCCCACCCACTTACTCAGGCGACAGGTCAGAGAATTTTACATGAACCTGATCCTATCGACAGCCGAGTAGGCCTCGTTTCAGAAATCTCCTGTCGACAGCGTGACGTCCCTTCCAGAACTATCCGCCGTGTCACCATCCCGATACCGGTTTCCGAGATAATAAGCTTCATCATTCCACTGAATCTGACTGCCACGGACACCGTCGAGATCATCACAGATGCAGATGCAGATCTATTTCTTGAGAATGCCCTTATCACCTCAGAAAGATTGAGAAGCAACCTGCAGCGAACAAAGTTGAAACCCGAGCATCGATTTCTGTTCGATGTTATATCCAAGGTTATCTTTGGATACAACGGAGCTTTTGGAGATATCAGCCGACCCAAGCTCAAGCAACAGATAGCTTTGGAGCACAAGCACAACATCAACTGGTTCAAGAACTTCGAACACCAGTTGACGATGAAGAAGCAGAAGATTTTAGAAACTACAAATGATTCCGGGGAAAAATTGTTGAGTGTTAAGGGAACTCTTAATTTTGGAGTCAAAATCTCTACCCTGATACTTCTCGCCACGAAGGATCAGAACATGGTGTGGGAAGACTGTGAGGAGACACCAGTTAAAAGGCAGATGTTGTTCCCAACAACCAAGAAAGCTCTTGATGTGATTCGAAGTGTCTACACTCCAAAAGACAAAAGGGAAGCTGTGAAATCAGCTGTAGAGAAAGATACAGCTAAGGAGCAGATGGAATCTCAGTTGCCTCCAGCTGTCGGCCACTCTTCAAAATTGACAGCTGCACGCCGACTCAGAGATGAGCCAGATAAGGATAAAGAGGAAGAGCCGCTTAAGAAGAAGTTGAAGGTTCGTATCAAACCGTCAGTTGCAAAACCAGCTGAGGAGGTACTATCTGAGTCGAGTCACTCAGTTGAAGCAACTGCTTTCGAAATTGTTCCTCGCGTAAGTGGAACAAGGAAGGTGAGGTTTCCCCATCAAGATGGGATAGAAGGACTGGAAACCGATCCGGAAGATGAGCCGAACATGTCCTCGGATGCAGCTTCTTCATCCGAGGAATCCGAAGATGTTCTATCCTCCCCCACGGCAGGAGCTGATGCCGTACAGCACAGAGAGGTTCTCATAATTGATCTTCAGTCAGAAATTCCGAGCTCCCCACTCGATGCCAACATTACGACCTCTTCTTTGGCCAATGTTGAGGAAACTCTTGAACCCAATGTTGAGGAAACTCTTGAACCCCATGTTGAGGAAACTCTTGAACCTATTTCCTATGAAAATCTCTCTCCTTCCCCCATTGACGAAGAAGCTGATCGTCGAGCTGTCGCGCTGGAACATGAAGGCAAGATGGTATATTGCTTTCAGAAGCTGATTGGTATGTTCCTCGAGGCGCGCGACATGCCCACCTTTGCCACGCTCAGAACTGAGTTGTTGTATCAATTCAACCATTGGTATGTCAAGGAAGATACCGTCCGGATACACAGCTGGAACCAGCTCAAGGCAGATGAGTCCCGTCTGAGGGAATACTTCAATTATACCAACCTCGAGGTTGCATACAACAACAAGATCGCACTACTGACTCGCCATCTGGATATCAGCAAGGCAGAAGGAAGAGACACAAGGGAGTTAACAGCAGATCGAGAATGTGTCACCTTCCTTGACAACATGCTGGCCAAGTCTGCAGAATTCATGGGTGATATTGATGCAGCAGCAGCAGCAGCAAAGCAGGAGGAAGAAGAACTTCAACAGTACCTGGCCAATCGCCAAGTCATGGTTGCTGTTGAACAGCCAGCACCATCTGATTAGCCAGCACCCTCCTCAGATGAAATATGCAAGCTGATCGCTGAGAGAGTCAATCAGCTGAGAAAAGAGACGATAGCCAACATCCAGCTCAACCGCGAAGAACAGCAGAGGATGATAGAAGCTCAGGATGAGAAACATAGGAAGCTGCTGGAAGAACATGATGCGATAAAGATGAAGCTGGATGACTTCTCAACATCCACCAGCAAAGACATCAATGACCTGAAGACAACAGTTCTTGGAATCAGATCAGACCTGAACGTGTTCAAGTCCATCTCAGAATCCAATCTTGCAAAATCTCAACAGACGCAAGACAAAGAATGGGATTCTCGGTTCGAACAAAAATGGGCTGAGTTCGTCGCTTTTCAAACAGAAGTCACTGAAACCTTCGCTGTGATGAAGAAAGCTGATCAAGAGCGTCGTGATAAGGAACTGGCGAAGAAGGTTGATGTGGAATGTGTTGTAGATGAACTCTTCAACCGGATCCAGCAGGGTGAACAAAACCTCACTTCTCTGGATGGCTCAGTTGCAAGCCTTATTGCTGATGCCAAAAAGGGGGAAGATGAGACGCAAGCTGAAGAAGATATGCCAGCCGGAAAGGAATCTCAGCTGAAGAAGACCGAGCTGAAGAAGACAGCTCCGAAGAAGTCCGCTCCGAAAAAGCCAACCGACAAGAAATAAGAACAACTGAAATCTATTATTTTCGGAGGAGAAGAAATGGCTAAGGACATGGAGCAGACGAAGATGTATGGAGTTTCCTACAGCTCCATAGCCGAGATTGCAGTCGAGATCGATGCTGAACTTGACGGTATTACAACCGAAGAGTGTATTGCTACTGCTAAAGCTATGGATGTCCCGGAGAAGGATTACATGAATCCGGAATGGGTGAAGAGATTCGTGGCCAACCAAGCAACAAGAGTTAACAAGTTCGAGGAAGAGCTTGACAAGGTTACCAATAACTTGGATAGAAATGTTGCCTCCCGAAGCCGACGACGCATTGAGAAACATCAAGTGAAGGCTGAAGCAAAAATGAAGCAACAAAGACTGCCGGGAAAGATCAAGCTCCAGGGACGCTTCAAGCATGTTGATAAATGGATGCCGGAAGAATGGAATGATGATTGGGAATCATTCAAACAAGAATTTGTGAATAATTTCTACTACAGGAAGGTGTTCGCAACTGAGGATTCAAGAAGAGCATTCAAAGAAGCCCTAATCGAGCTTCACTCTGGGGATCCGAGCATGTTCAACCAGTTCAGACGAGCTATGATTGATGCAAAGCTGGACATGAATACCGTCCCTATCCCTCAGAAGGTTACATATCTTCCTCCATTCATTCCAGATACAAGAAATCCTAACAGGCAGAAGATCGTAGCTGAAGCCAGAAAAGTCTGTCAGGAACATGGAGTGGATATCTCGAAGGAATCTGATGCCAAGAGAGAAATTTTTGTCAGGATTTTCGGCAAGTATGGGCTGAAGTATTAGCCGAGATAGAGTTTTTAAGCCACTGATGTAATTGATTTCTATGCATATCTGTGTAAACACATCAGTTGTAATGAAAACTTTCATCATATATCCGATTAATCTTGACGTACAATTTTCCAGTTGTCCAAGCTGTGAATCGCAAAGTTATTTCAATACCATGTTATAAGTGTGCTAACCCTTTGATGTTTAACCTTATAGACTATCTAGAATTTCAGCTGAGATTATAGATAGGTCAGTGGGGTTTAGATCAGTAGGGTTTTGGCATCATCAAAAAGGGGGAAATTGTTGGGAAGTTTAGTAAAGTTTTGATTGATTCCAAAACCAACTGACCCCCCCCCCCTCCATACACCAGAACTTGTATCGGGACCATCAAGTGGTATCAGAGCAGTGGTTCACAAGACCGCTATCTCTGTTTCACGAGGTGTGAATCGAGGTGTTTTTCTTCAGTGGTCAAGTGAATAGATCTTTTTCACGCTAGTGCATTTCTGCATGCATTTGTCGTCTGTTTGTTGTGTGAAGATGGATGTTAAAGACAAGATTGTTGTCATGTTCTCGGTTGTGAACTATACATCCTAGAAAACTCGGATGAAGAATATTTTACTGTCCAAGCATCATCGAATGCAACAAGTGATTACATCCGGACCGATCACCATCATGGAAAAAGTCATTCGCACTCCTACAAATCCCAATGATGGGGATGCAACTGAGGTGATAGTCAAGAAGAAGCCAGAAGATTTTACTCCTGAGGAAGCAAAAGTGAGCCAGCTGGATATCTGGGCTCAGAGCACTATCATGTCCACAGTTGGACAAGACTATCTTCCATGGATAGAAGAGTGCAACATAGCTAAGGAAATGTGGGATATTTTGGCATCTCTTAGTGAAGGGAGTGACGAAACCAAGGAGAACAAGTTCTCCCATGCTTGTCAAGATTTTGACAATTTCTGTCTAAAAGTCGATGAAACCATTGATCAGTTGGAGCTTCGGTTCATGGATATCATCCGAAGGATTCAGTCTATCCGATGAGGAAAATATACTTTGAGAGAGATCAATCTCAAAGTATTACAAGCCCTACCAGCTGATCTTGGAGAGATGGGAACGGACAGACTGTTCTCAATTCTGAAAGGAAACGAGTACAAGGTGAACCGACGAAGTTCAACTCAGTCCTCGGTGCAGACGAGTCGACATGAGGATGTTGGTTCCGGAACAAAGACAGTAGCACTTCAAGCCGACTATTCCAAGCCTCGAACATCAAGGGCAATAAGATCTGCGGACACAGCTTCGAAGGAGCCGAGCAGAGAAGAGCTGCAAGAGAGTATTACCGCCATGTCAAAGAAGCTGGCTGACATGGAAACTCGGTTCGGAAAATACAAGCGGTTCTATAAATCCAACCGAACTCGAGATAACTCAAAGCCTGTGAACAACGGTTGCTTTGAATGCGGCAAAGAGGGACACTTCAAAGTGGATTGTCCAGATCTTTCGAAGAAAGATAGAGATGCGTTGAGGGCCAAGCAAAATGCAAAGAACAAGGCCATGGTTGCAGAAGAAGCAGCTGATGACATGGACATCTTCACCGACACCGAAGATGAGGACGAGCTGACTTCCACCAACAACGCTATTGGACAGGATCAATGTCTCATGGCATTTGGAACCGACCAGGATGATGCTGAGGTACATTCTAGTCCAGTTAATTTAAATTCTTCCAATGCTACTAACATGCAGGAAACATTAGATGAAGAGTTGGAACCCTCTTGGGGTGACTTCCTAGAACTCAGTGAGGAATTGCGTCAGCAATCGGTTGAGTTTAAGAATCTTCAAGAACAGTTTGCCAGACTTGAAGAATCCTTAACCGAAAAGGATGATCTGATCAAAAATCAAATCGAAGAGATTGATGATCTCAAAAGTCAACTGAATGTGGCCAACCAAACTAAGGCTCCAACCGATGAGGATTTGAAGGAGCAGATCAAGGAGTAGCATGAGCAGTTGAACAAGCAAGATGCACAGATCGACCAGCTGATGAAGATATCAGACTCACAGACCGAGCATATAGCTGTTCTTCTCAAAGATCTACAAACTGAGAAGGACAACCTGATAAAGTTATATCAATCATCCAAAATCATCGAGAATCTCATTAGTTACCGACGACAAATGAATGATGTGTCTGGACTCGGCTACGACATGGTCAGCTGAAGACCACTCGGATGAAGATCAAACGTCTCAACCGACTAACCAATGTTGAAAGACAAAGGTTGAAATTTGAATTTCAAATAGGAAGTCACGTGAAGGTTTGACGATTCTGTCATTACCTCATTTGGCCCAACACAAGGTTGTCTCAGAAGGAAAACAAAAGTTCACAGTTGCCAAATCGGGAAAATCTGCAGAGATGAGAGACAAGCCATCGCTTTCACAGAACAGAGATCAACGGCTCTTCCAACGGCTAGTTGATCCTCACCGCCTATAAATAGAGGCATTCATTCATTCATCAAGATAAGAGACAGAAGAGCGAAAGAACGACGATATACTGCGCACAAGCTAAACTGCAATTATTCTCTTTCTAAGAACATCACCAGCTGAGAGTTTATAGAGAGTTAGAATCTGTCTTGGTGTTTTCGATCTTAGTTTGAGTCTTCATTCGTTCAAGCTTAGATCCTAGCTCACTTTTTTGTTAGAGCTAGTAGTTGGAAAACCCACCCTTATACACATCCCCTAAAAAGGTTGTTAGGATCCTGCTCTTCCGAAATTGAGTAGAAAGGTTGATAAGTACCCGCAAACTTATCTATACGGTTGCAAAGCCCGCGTAAGCTTTGTGGTAGTTGTCCTAAAGAATTTGGACTGAGTTGTGTGGACTCACAACTCGCCGTGGACGTAGGAGTTCTCTCCGAACCACGTAATTCCTTTGTGCTTTTGTGTTTTGCGTTCAGTTTTTTTCTGCATATCTAACTGTCCAACTAACCAGCACTCAAAACTGCATCTTTACATTTCAACTGATTTGGTTGTTGACTGACCTTGCATCTGAGCGTGAGTTGTTTTATACGAGTTGTTTTTGTATCCACCACATTCCGCACAGCACCACTCTTTCAGCTGAGTTTTCTTACTCAGTTGTGATTCCAACTGAGTCTTCTTACTCAGTTGTGGTATTGTTCGGGGGTTGTTTTTAAAATTCCTATCTGGTGTATTCCCTCTCCATACACCAAAACTCGTATCGGGACCATGAGGACTTCAACGCCAATTTCAATACCACTTGGCCATTTTCCAAAGAAATCGATCCGAATAGCCCGAACTATTGTCCATCCCCTCGAGAAAATATCTATTCTCCGATGCCCCAACGAGATTTATTCTCGTCGTCCCAAGCCTCCGAGCCTCAATTTTCACACAAGGAGCCTATGTTTCTCACTTTCCGGTAGGGGCCTTTGCATCGTTTCAAGGCTTTGGAGCCTCAAATGTCGCAAGCTTCGGTCACGCTTCACAAGGCTCCGCCGGCTATCCTACACACCCCGCGCCGTCTCTGTATTAATTCAACTCGCGGTCAATTTGGACGATGACGGAGACGAAGTTCAAGTCACGTCACCGGTAGAGCTGTAAACGAGTCAAGCTACTCGTGAGCTACTCGGTGTTCGACTCGATAGAAGCTCGATCGATAATTAAATGAGCAACTCGTTTAGCTAATGAGTCAAGCTTGAGCATGATGATATTCGACTCGTTATCTCGTGAGCAAGCTCATTAAGTGATTTCTCTTTAAAATATCTTATATTTTATACTATAATTAGTAATATTTGGATTAAGTATCTAGTTAACTTCATTTATTTACAAGAAAATAGTAAATATATTACCATATTGTGGAATAAAATTACTTATACTTTTGAAAAATAACTAAAATTTTAAATGAAAGTCTAAATCTAAAAAGCTCGATTAGGCTCGGCTCTGCACTCGACTCGATTAAAGCTCGTTCGATAATTAAATGAGAAGCTCGATTAGCTAAACGAGTCAATCTTAAGCAAGACACTATTCGACTCGACTAGGCTCAATTACACCTATAGCCGCCGGCAAAGAGGAAGGGAAAAAAGGTGGCGACCTTCGGTAGTGGTTGTCGTGGCAGCCGTGGTGGGCGTTGTGGAGGCGGTAGGGCGGCGGCAAGCGCGGTGGAGTCGTCTTCCGACGACGAGGACGGACCGCAAGGCCGAGACAAAAATCTTGGCTCGGTGTTGGGTCGACATTAGCCAAGACCTTGTCGTCGGCAACATCTAAAAGACATATATGTATTGGCGCAGCATGCTGCTCCGATACCACGAGCTCCGGCCCGAAGGAACAGCGAAAAGGAACATGCAAAAGCTCCGAAACCATTGGGATCAAGTGAAGCACCCATTGGCGGATTTCCATCAATTGTACAAGGAGTGCGAGATCCAAAGCCGAAGTGGCGAGAGCGGCGAGGACATTTTGGCTCGGGCTCTCGCCCATTGGCTAAGTTCGAGAGGCGGGCCCTTCAAGCACTTGGAGACGTGGCGGGTAGTAAGAGAGACGCCAAAGTTCGTCGCGGTGCACTCCGCCAAATACCAAATCCAAGCGGCACCAAAGAGAATGAAGACGGGCGAAGATGGAGCTACTCCACTTTAGCGCATGATTCGGCGGTGGGAAGCAATCCTAGTGGGAGCACACCGCGGTTGAGCACTCCACTTTCGGGCAGTGAATTTGACTTGTAGCACTCTAGTTGGCTCGAGTGGTCGATGGTAGAGATGCGACGAAGGCGGTCGCAAGAGGAAAGAAGAAGGTGGGATCGAGTTCGAGTTTCGCTTCGTCGGCGGCGGCGGCAGAACCTGCCAATGCCACCGAGGCAATGAGGAAACGGTGTTGGAATTCTCGAGGACACAAGATTACTATATCGTCACGAGAAATACCGATAACTTGGAACCTGCCGAAAAGAGATTCCACGGGACCTATATTGTTGAACTCAAGAAAAAACATGATTGGACTAACTTGTAGTTTTTTTATTTAAATGTAATATTTTTATCTTTATGAAATAAAATTTTAATTTCATTATTTGTGAAATTATTAATTTATAATAAAATACAAATAAAACTTATATTAAAAAAAATAGCGACTCTTACATTTTAGAAGCTCGCTACTGCAATTGAATTGGTGAGCGTGCTGGGTCCACAAAAAGGGCAGCGAGCTCCACGTCGGAGCTCGGCATTGCTCATGGTCTAAAAGTTCGCCCCAAACTATAAATAACCCCTGATTTAAAAAGTTACAAACAGTTGATCGAAGCTGAAACATGACAATTTCCTGCCTATCAAATTCTCTGGTTTGGACAGCGCCGGAAATAGCAGAAGCCATCAACGGAAAAATCACGAAATGGGGAAAAGCAGGTTCGATCTCCACGGACACTCGGACCCTCCGACCGGACCAATGGTTTCTTCCCCTCGTCGGCCAAAACTTCGACGCCCACACCTTCATAACCTCTCAATTATCCGCACACGGAGTAATCGCCAACCGCGTCTGCGACGATTGGGACTCGGGTTTCATTCAATTCAAGGGCAGCACATCACTCGCTTTGAAAAGATTGGCGGTTTTCTCGAGGAATAGGTTTAATGGCTGCTTGATTGCGCTGACTGGCAGTGTGGGCAAGACAACGACGACGGCTATGGTGGCGTTAGCTTTAGAGAGCGCCGGATCAGTTTATCAGACCCCGGGAAACTGGAATAATGAAATTGGTGTTGCGCTTTCGCTAGTTGGGATGCCGAGGGATGCAGCTTTTGGGGTGTTGGAGTTGGGGATGAGTAAGAAAGGGGAAATCTTGGAGCTTTCTAGGGTTTGCAGGCCTAATGTGAGAGTGATTCTGAACGTGGGTGCTTCTCATTTGGAAAATTTCTCGAGTTTGGTAGAGGTTTCGACTGCGAAAGGGGAGATTTTGAGGGATGCTGGGACAGGGGATGTCTGTGTTTTGAATGCTGATGATCCTCTTGTTATGAGCCTTCCACTTCCTGACGGTGTTAAGAAGGTCGGGATTGATTTAGTTCGAATTGTTATTTTATAGTTTATGTTTATTTTGAGGATATATATTTTACTCATGTGATTGCATGTTTTGTGAATGAAAAGGAAAATGAATGAGTAGTCGTGTTAATGAATTACTAGCTAGCATGGCAAGTAGAAGAATATTTCGTGTTTGAATGTGTTTATAAAGAAATGATAATGTGCGGTCGGACTTGTGTATATTATTAAGATGATCAAATCTCTTGTTTGATATATCTTTGCAGCTCCTAATTCTTGTGTTTGACTGGATCGATCGTTTTCCTTTTATCCTTCTTCCAGGTGCTTTTTGGTCGCAGACAAGGCTGTGATGTTCGCCTGGTGTCAGTACAAAGTATAGACGGTGGTCATAAAACAGAGGTTGTTTTGGAAACTAAGAAAGAAAAGTAAGTTCCATGATGGACATAAGTTTTGCTCTTCTCAACTAAAATGAAGATAGGGTGTAGTGCAGCTTAGCTTCCTAGTATATTTTGTTTATTAACTCCAGTATATAGCTCTGAATATATATGTACACGAAGTATAAAACTTAAGCAGTATCTTTCTATTTGTGAGTTGTGATGGTTGAGGTGTAAAATGAGGAAGGATCGCTCCCTTGCACGATCTTTTTGTTGGTAATGTGATGATTATTTTCTAGCAATAGCAAATTCTTACTTCATTTTTTTTTTTTTTTTTCAATTGTTGTTTTCAAGAAGTAGCCTGCATGTTTTTGTGTGTTGCTCTTATTAGATAGTCTTGTTGGTTGTTATCCATTTGCATTAAGCATTTCTTGCCATCTCAATTGCATTTACTGTCTTGATGGAATATATGTAGGGTCAAATTTGTCATGTCAAGCCCAGGACAGCATTTAGCTCTGAATGCATGTGCAGCTGCTGCCGTCGCGACTTCCATGGGGATCCCTCTCGCTTTAGTGGGAAAATCCTTGTCAGAGTTTGTCCCAGTCCAAGGGAGGTCTAACCTTGAAGTTGCTGCAAATAGTATCAAAATAATAGATGATGTTTACAATGCTAGCCCTGTTAGCACAAGATGTGCAATCGACACACTAAAGGCAATTGACTGCTGTGGTAAAAGAGTCGCTATTCTGGGGGACATGCTTGAACTTGGTCCAGCCGAAATCAAGTTACATGAATTGATTTTACTGCATTGCCTTGATACTCGAGTTGATCTGATTGTGGTAGTCGGCAAGAGGTTCATGTTGGCAGCTGATAACTTAAAGCTTGCTCGGAAGGTAAATTTGGTACTGGCTCATGATTCTGAAAGTCTTGCTTCTAAAATTTTGGACTACTTGCACTGTGATGATGCCGTTTTGGTGAAGGGTAGTCGTGGAATGGAAATGGAGAAAATAGTTAATGTGATCAAATCCCATTCTCTGGCAGCCCATTTCTGAACTTTCTTTAGGGTATTTGATAGATGAGGCGTTGGAAAATTTTTGTGGTTGTACATAGGGAGATGATGATAGGGAATGCTTTGAGAAACATCAGGAAAATTTTATATAATGCATCGAGCAACATCAGGAGATCTTCGAACTTCTCACTTCTCAACAGCTTTTTGTTCCCATCACTTGTAAGTTTTTATAAACTGTCTGTTTTATTGATGGCTGAGGTTTCGTCATGTGAGCTCATACAGACTTTGGTCTTGCAAATTATGGCAAGCTAGTAGTAACAATTTGAGTTGAATTTGCTAGAATTGTGCTTCCTGTTTCTGGTTTCATCTGGTTGGAACTCAGATTTAGCTTCAGGAGTCAAATTTGCATGGGCTGGATTGTTTCCCGACAGAACCTCCTTGTATCTTTTTTCTTTTGTTTCCTAACTTTTCTTCAATTCTCGTACTTTGTGTCGATTTCATAGAGTTCGTTTTTCCCTCAATATGAGTGCTATCATGCTTTATGCTATTTGGGAAAATTTTAATGTGAAAAGTACTGACTATTATTCCTTAGCTAAACTAGTGAATGTTTACCCTATAATCTATCTTGTCTTTTCCATTTCTTTCACTTTAAAGATGAAAAGTAGAAGTAATACATTCCTATCTGAGATTTGACTCATCTAATGCATTTAGGCTCAATTTCTTTTATGTTATTCTATTTTATGAAGTTTTATCTCTTTTGATAATTGAGATCATGATGCTACAAGCAACACAAAATATGAAAGAAATTACTAATATGAATATAGAATCCAATTTGTGTAAAGAATGCTAGAAGAACATCTAGAATCCAGTACAACAGTTTTATAATTTAACTTCAATTCTGATTGTATATGTGATGAAGAAATAATTAGAATCCTCATTTTTCTGACCTGCACTCTCCATATCAAATAAAACCTCTCTCTTTATATTACAGCATGGAATGCAGAAAAAAACATATCACAGGTCTGCCTGGAATGGAACACCGGTTGATGGAAGCCAACTGTCTCCTCCAAGAAACGTTCTGACAGTGTAGTTTCTTGCATAATCTCGGGTATTATTAACTTTCAGCTCTTTCCATTTAACTCTTTTTGCAGTGACTGCACCAGGACCAACATTATTGTATTCAACATAAAGTATCGTATCTGGAACAGGAATGCCTGGTCCCCAAGCTTGCCATCCCATTGGATCGATGATGCTACTGAGATTGCTCTCCATTATTATGGTGGTAGAGTAATTCTTCCACGGCCGACCCAAGAATGTCGTTATACCATCAAGATTCTCAGCAGGTAAAAAAGAACTATTCTGTATGGATATACCTGATACAGACTGAGGGAGATCTTTTCCTTGCGCAGTTATGACGTTGCCTTTGGAACGCCCCCTCTTGGCATATATGTTGCTGTTCTGGATGACAACTGCTGCCTCTCCAAAAATGAAGTCCACCGTTCCATATATGTTGCACTCTCGATAAAACTGACGATTGGAATGTGTAAAGAGGGTGTCTTGATATCCATCCACGACACATCGGTAGAATACAGATCTGTCAGATGCTGAAAACAAAGCCACGGCCTGACCATGGTCTGGACCGGCCGTGTTTTGAAAACCCATGTCCATGGCTATGAATCCGGAACCTCGTACAGCTGCACGTGTATATGTCTTTGTGTAAACGACGAGAAGAAAGACGAAGTGAAGGCAAAAACAGAAAAATCTGCTACTTACAGAAGGTAGCAGACTGTGAGGTTGATGATCCCGTGGCATTGCTGCGATTGCTGGAAACAACGGTCTTGTCCATGCCATCACCATACATCAAGATGTTGGATTTGTTCACTCCAATCAACACATTTTCAAGGTAGACTCCTTTTCTCACATAAATTACAAATCTCTCATTACTCCTTTGTGGCGCAGCAGTGATTGCTTCATTTATCGTCCTATAGTTGCCTGAGCCATCTGCTGCCACCACAGCATCGGGCTTCATCCCCTGCTTTGCCTTCTGCAACATCTTTCTGTCGTTCAAGGACATCCAATCAGGCTCCCAGTAACTCGTAAGTTTATATGAATCGTTGTGTTCATGGTGAGTTGAGGGTTCTTGGTGTGCATTCATGTTAACGTCGATCTTGGTTATGATGCCTAGACTAGTGCTAACAAGCTGCGTCGATTTCTCCAACTTTGCAGCTACTGTCTTCATTATTGCGTCTGGTGCGTGCTCAAATTCATCTACGCACGTCTGCAAGTCGGATCTTGCAGCACTCAGCCATGTCCGGAAATTGGTCCGAGTTTGTGCTATTGCAACACTGTCATGAGCAGGTAGCGACATATTAAGATTGTAAAGCGTTAAGGAAAGGAAATCGCGACATGACTGCAGTGCAGATTGCAAGATTTTTTCTTTTCTTTGTGCTATTATTCGAGTCAATTCTCGATCCTGGGAAAAATCTGCCGAGACTCGAGAAACCTCGTTTATCGACATTTTTACAGAGACGTTGTAAATAAACTTAGGATCATAGTTCTTTTTGGAGTCGAGCACAGAGGAAAGGCTATCAAAACAAGCTTTGGAGTAAAATGTATCATCACATAGTGACTTAAGTGATGTGAGAAAAGAGTCTTTTGCTTGGCTTTGATGTATTATAGAGGAAATTACAAGCATAATAAGCAATATCTTTATTTTGAAACAAAGAGCAGGTAGAAAAGCCATGATGACCAGCTTATTTATTTATTTTTTATTTTTTTTATGATGACAAGAATAATTTGTGAAGTGAGCTACTTATATACATGATTACTTGTAGAAGCAAAAATTTAGTCAACTATTAATAAATAAAATTTTTGCAAATCGGGTCCTCTGGTGCAGGATGTGTAATATCTCATGTTGTAAATTATAAAACTTCATCAAACTATGTTTATGAAATTCATAATTATTTTCCACACATGCAAGTCTCTTTAACATTTTTGTGAATTTTGCAATAAAAGATATTACGCAATCCTGCCATAGAAGATCTGAGTTGGATATACAAATCATGATTATAACAAGATTCTTGTATTATATGTTTAAAACAAGCATGGAGTAATTAATTTGCTTTGATATTTTGAATTATGGTGCAACACTAAAGAAACTCATAAAGTCATGGTTCTTCATTAGGGACAAAAAGTGAAGCTTGTTCTTGTTCTAAATACAAAGAAGTTAGATAGTTTGCAAGCCGAATTAAAAATAGTCATGTTTGGGGTCGAAGGCAAGAGTTACTTGAGTACATACTCTTCATTTTGCGAGAGTTACAAAATATTGTAATTTTATTTTTACATATATTTTTTTGAGTTGATGCTTGGTCGAGTTCAAGTGGAGATTTAGAATCTTTTAGTAAAAAACAAGCTCGAGCATACACTACTACGCGAGATTTGATTACACCACTATGATTGATCTAGTTGGTAGAGTAAGTAACTCGATCGTGAGTTGAAATATTGCGAACTCCCTTCTATGTTGAGTTGCTCATATGCACTTATGAGTAGCAATTTTGATAATATTTAGATTTTATATGTTTATGTTATTTTATCCCAAGTTAAATTGTGTTTCCCGTTAAGGCTTTGCCAATAAGAAAGTGATGGATTTAGCATAATGATAAACACACAATTCTTCTGATCGACCAACAAACTCTTTTTGGAAAAAACAATCGAGCCAAGATCATAAACTCTTGGTCGTTTCTACAATATTAGTTAGTAATTATACATGAGAAATGCACACATGTGAGCAAGTCATGTAATGTTTGTGGATAGTTCGTTGTATTAGTACTCAAATTCATTATTTGCTAGTGCAAGACATTAATCCTATTCAATACTCAATATAACAGGAGCACATACCAGTGGAGTAGGCAGTACTCTTGAAATCAAACGTCTCAATATAAGAAACATATGTCATTCTATTTATTCGAATTTTACCAATACTCTAATAGGATGAGCTCGTCGTACCAAGATTTCTAGTACGATTGTACGGTCTATTTCATTTTATGCAGTTTACAAACTATAAAGCAATAAAAGCAAAGCTTATCAAATTAACACGTATTCAATACGTATCTCAAGTAGCGATTGCGAATTAATTTCTTCATTAAAGAAAAAAGGCATCAAATTACGTCCCACATCGGAAACTAGCAATCAAATGTTGGAGCAAAACCATATAAAATGAGATTAAGGGGCATTAAGTTAATTACTTACCTGGACGGGGTTATTGGGTAATCAAGAAGGTCCATGACCTAGGTTGGTGACTTCCATTGCACTTTGGAAGGGCGCCCGTCTAAGGTCGGCCCAAGTGGTCGAACCTACGTCGTAATTTGTGCTAGAGGGGGCCTGCGTTCGCGCGGCCCCTGCCCAATCCAAGTTTAAATTTAAGTCTAATAATCTTGGTTTACTTATTAATTACTGTTAAGTTCATTATTTTCTCAGTTTTTAACTTGATTTAACAAAGAACCAAAACTCGTATTTATCACTTTTGTTAATCTATATGCATTGTTGAAATATGACTCAATGCAACGAAATTGTTTGGAGTATAGAAAGTATTTGTGCGAGATATAATCGACAAAAATATAATCTGCAGAAATATAGAATATTTATTTCTATTCGAATTATTATAATCCAAGGAAATTGAGTGATTCCCTCTTTGTTTTAACTTTAGTAGTATTGTACATGTGAAAGAAACTCGCCAAAACTGAATGCATAAATACCAGTAAGATTTAATAATGCAAGATTAATCATCCATCTAAGAATAAGATAATTAATAATTTCGATCATTAATTATTTACAATTTGTTGTTTGCTAAATAGAATGCACACTTCCTAATTATTGTCCCACACCGGATAAGCTATGACACTGTCGGTTGACAGTTGATGATAAAAGCGGAAACACAAAACAATTTCAAGCATACCTTTCTCGGCCTATTGGCTAAGATCAAGTGTAGTATCTGTTCTTATCAGTTTAATATCTGATATGTGGGTTATTAGCCCACACGATATTAAATTTATTTCTTGAGGGAGAGGGCCCATCACGTCAGCTTGCTGATGGGGCTCTCGAGCGTTGCCTTGGCGTTGCACTACTGCCATGGCCCGACGCACCCCACCAAATCATAGTTGAAATTCTAGAATAGAAAGAACATACTACTAGTATAATTCTAGAATATAAAGAACGTATCTTCGGTTCTCACCTAAACCCTGAATATTGCCAAAAGGAGTGTTTAATTTTTATCAAGCTTTTGCACCATATTTTATAAGTTTAATCTTTGTAGATAAAAATAAAATAGACGTTTGTCATTGTGCTCTTCTGAGATTCATGAGAGTATATACAATACACCTAGCCTTCTTGTGAGATTCATGAGAGTATACACAATACACCTAGCCTTCTTAATTATGTACATCCGAAGGATAAAATCCAAAGAAAATGCCAAAAATGAGAACCAAATCATACAATCTCTGTGGCTCTAAAGTATTGATGGATTGCCTGCGGCAGATTTCTCAATGTTGTTTGATGATTGAAAAATCCCATAAACCAGAATTCAAAATTGTCGTGTGTCACTATCTCTACATATTTCTTCTATCTCGGTTTCTTCACATTCTCAATTTCAATAGCTCTCTTTATTTTCCTCAGAGGGATCATTACCTGCAATGCAAGTACGTATCGTTTAAACTACTTTCACTTTCCATGCATCTCTTAACAAAACATGCAATGCAAAGAAATGTTGGAGGAAATAAAGGCTAATTAAGCAATAATTTATAATGTACCTTGTAAATTGTAATGTAGTTTTAGAAGTTGTTTTCCATTATCCGGAGAAGATAGTTTGATGGATCTGTCACTGCAGAACGCTACCCTTTGGCTCGAAACAAACAACAGTCCAGCTATGGGTCCCGTTGTCGTTGATAGATAGCATTGAGAAGCTGTCAACAATTTCTCACCCTCTATAGTGTTGAAGTTTTTCTTAAACACCTTTTCCACTCCTCCAACCTCAAGTATTCTTGCTCCCAATCTCACTTTTCCTTTGAGCGTCTCGCTTAATTTTGGTCCTAATTTCACTGTAGGGTAGTAAAAGTATTAGTAACATTTTTGGATTAGAACATCGAATACTAGCTACTATAATCTTAATTATCAACTGATATATATAGGGTAGTGATCTTGTGAGAATACTCTCTTATGTGAGAAATGAGAACACTTATGGACCATAGATCATGTTATATTAAACGGTCAGATTCAGCAAAATTTAAAACCACCGAATTTCTTTTTCAATTTTCCATTTTGTGATTTTAACTAATAAAGGGTATAACTGTGAACAATAACTTGTCTTATCCACGCCTGCGATTTTTAAGGGATTCTGAGCCATCTTCTCTTAAAATTTATTTCTTGATGGATTAAAATTTATTGCCTGATTTTTATATTTATTTTAGTTCGTTTATGTTTTTATGTTATTGCATTGATACTAATATATATTGCACTAGTATCAATTTTTTTTTGGAAAAGACAATACTATATATCAAATTAGTAGTATGGTAATATTATATCATGTGATGTTATTAGTATGTACTGCAACGCATATGCTATCATATACGTGCACCAAAAATTACAATTTATAATTGTTTTTTAGAGCAAATACAATTAGAATTGTTAAACATTTAGTGTAAATGCATTAAGCTATAGTAGATAATGCATTATTATTATCATAGTAACAATGCATAAAATATGCCATGCAATTATTAATTAATTAAACTTTATCGAGAATTAATACATTGTAACTGATGAGTTTACTAAACTTTAATTAATTGAAGAATTATAAAGCTTAACTGGGGAAGTTTTATTATTGGCTTTTCTATGATAATGCATTAACGTATAAGATATAATGCATTATTATTGAGTTAGTAATGTTATTCATAATTTCTTTAATGGCGCTAATGCATTACATTAGGGTATATAATGCATTATTAAAATATTAAGTGTACATTCATGTATTTATTTACTAATAGTGATCATTATGGATATGGATCTGATAGAACTAATCCTTATATGAGTTTATAGGAACCAACATAAATATCATTTAAGTAATGCACAAAATGCAGTACGTTAATTCACAATTTACAAACATGTCAATGCATAAATTACACTAACTTAATACACAAATTATTTAACACATTTTTAATGCACAAACAACAGTAATCTAATGCATCAATTAATTTGGACCATAGATAATAAAAAAAAATCAACGGTCCAGATTACTTCGTTGTTCCTACCTAAAGATGAGTTTCTATATGATTCTCTCCCTGGTCACTATAATATATTTTATATTTGAAGTTTATAAATTAAAATTTAAGAAACATACTACTTTCGTAAGAAATTGTTATGATAATTATAATGCATCAATAATTAATAAGTATATATATAATGAAAGCCCCTAAAAAGTATATAATGAAAGCATTAAATATATACTTTGTGAATTGATCTTTTTTAAAAGATAATGGCTTGTTGATATTTGATTTTCTGGGTTTAATTTTTTTTTTTAATATATTTGGCTTATTAATTAAGTTAAACTTACGTGTAAGGTGGTTCGCAAATTAAAATCTGCCTATGTATGAGTTGTTCCCATAATTTAAGGAAAATTTCGGTTACATTAACCACAAGAAAGAGGAACGTACCCCAATGATAAATAAACTGGTTTAATAATTAAAAAAAGGGATATTATATATTAGTCATTGATCACCACAAACGAATGGTATAGATTAATTCTCATTTCTCATATAAGATGTCATTCTCATATGATCTACTTTGTATATATATATATATATATATATATATATATATATATATATATATAGGAAAGATATCATATGAGAATAAATATTATCCTAAGAAATGAGAATAGATCTAGATCTATGGCTGATGGAGGGTCAAAATTTGGTCTAGTTAAAGCGGGTCAAATTCGGATCAACCCGGGTCAATCCGTTGACTTTTTTCCCGTTTTTTTTTTTTTTTTTTTATGTTCAACTCATATGTACCATTTCACATATTCGAATGCACCACTTTACATATTCAGACACTAAGTGCATTTAGATGCACCAGATTTTCAGTTTTTTTTTTAACGGTAAGCTCATATGCACCACTTCACATATTCGGATGCACCACACTATATAACGAGATGCACCACTAAGTGCATTTAGATGCACCAAAGTTTTGTTTTTTTTTTCCGATATTTTTTTTTAAATTTTCTGATTTATTATTCCCCGTTTTTTTTTGTTTGTCTCTTCGTTTTTTTGTTTGCCGCTTCTTCTTTGGTCAAGATTCGAGCGAGGAGAGCCGAAGGCCTCAGAGTGAGCCGAAAAAGTCCAAATTGTTGCCCGCTGATTATCCTTATATTAGTAATCGGAGCGAAGGCGGAGCCATAAAATCGAAGCCGAGGGCGGAGCCGGGAAAAAACATTTGTAAAAAAAAAACTGAAAAGAAAAACTGAAAAAAATCTGTAAAAAAATGAAAAAAATAACTGAAAAAAAAATCGGATGCACTATATAGTGTAACTAGATGCACCACACAGTGTAACTAGATGCACATTGTTTTACGAAAAAAAAAATTAAAACAAAACTGAAAATCTTGTGCATCTCAATGCACTTAGTGGTGTATCTCGTTATATAGAGTGGTGCATGTGAGCTGACCCTAAAAAAAAAAGTCAACGGTTTGACCCGGGTTTGACCCGCTTTGACTTGCTTTAACCAGACCAAATCTTGACCCTCCATGTAGATATAATCAATGGTGGAGATTAATTCATAATTTTTATTTTAAGATCTATTTGCATGGGAATTAGTCCCTATATATATATATATATATATATATATATACCTATTATAAAAGAGCGGATTCTTACAAAATTTGATTTGCCTAATATATCTCTCTTAATATAACTATTATAAGGACAATAGTGTAATTTTCATCAATTAGTTATTTTTATCAAATATATCAAATATATAATGCATCTCAATAACGTTCTAATCATATTAGGAACCTAAATATATAACACATACAGAATTTCGTGAGCTCGGGGATAGAATTGCAGAGTTGAAGAATCTCAAGGATCAAAAGTTTGATTACTTTCTTGTTCGGGATTTAGAGGGCAAAGTTGAGATTTTGGAGTTTCCTGTTCTGTTGTTCGATGCCAAAACATTGGATGTAGTCAATATATTTCACAGGTAACTGAATTTAATGTAGAATCACTGAAGCTTGTTAATTGTGTTTAAGGTCTTTTTGTAATCTGTTTGGGAGATTTTTTTTTTAGAGTTTAGTAGCGATTGGATTGTTTTGTGGGAAGTACCGGAATCTTCCCCATCGCACCACCACTTGGCGCCGCAGCCATACTACGACTCGACATCACGGACGCCCGTCGTTGTCGACATCACCGCCGCCACCGGTTTTAACGTACTAATCATATTAGGAACCTAAATGTATAACACGTACAGAATTTCATAACCAGCTGCCACACCGCAATCTTCCCCATCGCCGCTGCAGCAATACTACGACTTCTTTGCTCCCCTTCGCCGCCCGTCGTCGTCATCACCGCAGCCACTGGTTTACAATAGGTATAGATATATACACTTTTAGGAATAAGAAAAAATAGATATATATTAAATAACATATTCATTATTCGTGGTAGAGAATTTCGTAATCAAGTTTGGTGATATACATCGCACCAATACTCGCCGCCGTAGGCATACTACAACTTCGTTGCTCCTCTGCCGTCGTCGACATCACGCCGCCCATCATCATCACCTCCCCTGCTGCCGTCGACATCACCGCTGCCCGTCGTCATCACCGCCGCCACCAATTTATAATATGTATAGATAATACACTTTTTGTTTTAATGCATTGTTTTTGTGTGGGCAAAAGAGAATTGATAGCACTGTGTGTGTTTTGATTCCTAATCATATTAGGAATAAGGAAAAATAAATATATATTAAATAACATATTCATCTATTCATCGTACATAATTTTGCAATCAAGTTTGGTGATATACATCGCACCAATACTCGCCGACGCAGCCATACTACGACTTCGTTGCTCCTTTGTCGTCATCAATATCACCGCCGCCCGTTATCATCACCGCAGCCACCGGTTTATAATAGGTATAGATGTATACACTTTTTATTTTAATAATGCATTGTGTTTGTGTGGTCAAAGGAATATTGATAGCAGTGTGCGTGTTTTGATTCCTAATCATATTATGAATAAGAAAAAAGTAGTTATATATTAAATAACATATTAATGATAGTTATGTTTCCACATCATTAGAATTCTAATTCTAAAAGAACTAATGTTCTTACTCCCAATCAAGTGCGGCGATATATATTTTCAACCCACTGCCACACCGCAATCTTCCCTATCCCACCACTACTCGCCGCCACAACCATACTACGACTTCGTTGCTCTCCCGCCGTCATCGACATCACCGCCGCCACCGGTTTATAATAGGTATAGATATATACACTTTTTGTTTTAAAAAAATGCATTGTGTTTGTGTGGGCAAAGAATATTCATAGAAACTATGCGTGTTTTGATTTCTAATCATATTAGGAATAAGAAAAAATAGTTATATATTAAATAGCATATTCATCTATTCATCGTACAAAATTTCGTATTCAAGTTCGGTTATATATTTTTTCAACCCGTCCACACCGCAATCTTCCCCATCGCGCGCACCACTACTCGCCTTTGCAGCCATACTACGACTTCATTGCTCCTCTGCGTTCGTCGACATCACTGCCGCCCGTTCGTCGTTGACATCACCGCGCCACCGGCTTATAATAGGTATGGCAAAAGAATAATCATAGCACTGTGCGTGTTTTGTTTCCTAATCATATTAGGAATATGAAAAAATAGTTATACATTAAATAACATATTCATCTATCTTATTGTGTTGTTGACGGTTCTTTAGTATATATATATCCTAATTATATTTGGCATAAAAATATATAAAATAATATATATATCTATCGGACTATCTTGCCCCCCAACCGTGTGTTTTGATAGTGAAGGTTGAGGAGGGGATCTTCCACTGATTCCTGCCATTACGTCATGAGTTATAACAAAGCATCGTCATCAACATCAAATCCTTCTTCAGGTTATAGTTTATAATTATTTATATTAAATATATAATTTGATCAATAAATATAAATATAAAATATTATGTACTTATACATGTATCTTTTGTAATATTATAGCTACATATGTATATCGAAAGAGAAGACTTTTACATATGAAAAGGAAATATTCGGAATTTAAAAAACGCGTTGCAAATGCTACTTCATGTGATTCAAATGGTATGTAATATTTTTAGATGCACACACATATATGTACATACATATATATATAGGAAGAGGATCATGTGAGAATACTATCTTAGGTGAGAAATGAGATTAAATCTGGATCCTTGTTTTTGTTGATCAATGGCTCAGATTTAACGATGCATTATGTTGTAGTAATTCATGCATTACAATGTTTATGCATTAGGTTTATGCAGTTTATGCATTAGAATGTGTATGCATTACTTTCTGCAATAAATGCATTACGAATATGATAAAAATGCATTAAAATGTACCATTCTCATGTTCTCATATAAAATTCATTCTCACGAGATCCCTACCTAATATAGGTATATCAATATTGATAAAAAATATTTTTATTTTACTCATTGATACTTTTAGGTTCAACACTCCATGAATTGAAAAATGTACCTGATTGTATTCATTGCGGTGCTGCAAGATTAGAGTATGAGCCTCTAACTTTTTGTTATGATAATGGAAAAATCATACTTGCATCTACTAAAGTTCCAGATGAATTGTACGAATTGTTTACATCTGAATCACAAGAGGTAGTTGATTTCTGAAGAAATATTCGTTTGTACAATTCAATATTCTCATTTACATCAATTGGTGTAAAATTGGATAAATAGCTTGCATCTGCAAGACGAGGAGTCTATTCTTTTCGTGCAAAAGGAATGGTTTATCATGATCTCCCATGATTGATCCCAAATAATATGAGTCCAAATTATTTTCAATTATACTTTTTGAGACAGGGAATGAGGTTGAAAATATAATGAGCAGATTAAAAAATTCAAATATATCAGAAGTGATAGTAAATAAACTTCTAAAATTTTTTGAGGTCAATTCATATGCCAATGTTTTTAGAAGATTGAAGGATTGGCCTTCAATGGATACCGTTGAGCTTTATATATCTAAAAATGTGAATCTAGATCAGCGAGTTTATAACTCTCCAATTGTGGATCAAGTTGTTGCTATATGGGTTGAAGGGAATAATGACAATATGTCATATGTGCGAGATATTATAGTTCATGCTCATTGAGGTGAAAGACATCGAGTAAAATATTATTACGGATGTTACGATCCATTGCAATATCCACTTCTTTTTCCAGCAGGCGAAACTGGATGGCATTCAAACATTTTGAAGAATGTTGTTCCAAAGGCTACCACCAATGATATTGAAGCATATAGTAAGTTTTTAAAATAATTAATTAGGCCTTTAGATAAGGATTCTGACCTAAAGATCGACCGAATCGTGCGAGAAATGAAGAAGTTATGGCCAAAAGAGTTATTGCCTCGGGTCCCGTTTTGCGCAGTTCCACTATTTTTGCCATAACTTCTAGACTATTTGTCCGATTTGGCTGATTGAAGCGGCGTTGGAAACCTTATTCCAAGGGTTATCCCCTAAAAAGTTAAAATCCACTTTTCCTATTATTTTTCTTTATGAGAACTTCGTGAGAGTAAAAAACAAGCGAAAAAGTGACTATTTTTGGGCGTATTCGGCCGATTTACCCGCGATATGGGCCTTCGAACTATGCTAGCTCACTTTAAAATGCCATAAATACATGTGTTTGTGCTAAGGTGCAAAAAAATCTACATTTTGTTTCAGATGATTTTTCAGCCCCCGAGCCTTAGGAGTACCCCTAAGGCTTGACCTGAAAAATGAAGCTCTTTAATTGACACGATGGACAGGAATTACGAACATTATGGGTCTTAGGCATTTAGATAAAGATTCCGTGGACATAAAGATTGACTGAATCGGGCGAGTAACGAAGAAGTTATGGCCAAAATAGTTTTTAACCAGGCCCCTAGGGGTACCCCTAGGGCCCGGCACAAAAATTGGAACTTTTTGTTCGGCACGATGGACAGGAATTCAAATCATGAGGAATCTTAGGCCTTTAGATAAGGATTCTTACATAAAGATCGACCGAATCGTGCGAGAAACGAAGAAGTTATGGCTAAAAGAGTTATTGCGTCGGGTCCCATTTTGCGCAGTTCCACTATTTTTGCCATAACTTCTAGACTATTTGTCCGATTTGGCTGATTCAAGCGGCGTTGGAAACCATATTCCAAGGGCTATCACCTAAAAAGTTAAAATCCACTTTTCCTATTATTTTTCTTTACGAGAACTTCGTGAGAGTAAAAAACAAGCGAAAAAGTGACTATTTTTGGGCGTATTCGGCCGATTTACCCGCGATCTGAGCCTTCTGCTAGCTCACTTTAAAATGCCATAAATACATGTGTATGTTCTAAGGTGCAAAAAAATCTACATTTTGTTTTGGATGATTTTTCAGCACCCGAGCCCCTAGGGGTACCCCTAGGGCTTGACCCGAAAAATGAAGCTCATTAATTGACACGATGGACAGGAATTCCGATCATTATGGGTCTTAGGCATTTAGATGAAGATTCCGTGGACATAAAGATCGACTGAATCGGGCGAGTAACGAATAATTTATGGCCAAAATAGTTTTTAGCCTAGGCCCCTAGGGGTACCTCTAGGGCCCGGCACAAAAATTGGAACTTTTTGTTCGGCACGATGGACAGGAATTCCGTTCACGAGGAATCTTAGGCCTTTAGATAAGCATTCTTACATAAAGATCGACCGAATCGTGCGAGAAACAAAGAAGTTATGGCCAAAAGAGTTATTGCGTCGGGTCCCGTTTTGCGCAGTTCCACTATTTTTGCCATAACTTCTAGACTATTTGTTCGATTTGGCTGATTGAAGTGGCGTTGGAAACCTTATTCCAAGGGCTATCCCCTAAAAAGTTACAATCCACTTTTCCAATTATTTTTCTTTATGAGAACTTCGTGAGAGTAAAAAACAAGTGAAAAAGTGTCTATTTTGGGGCGTATTCGGCCGATTTACCCGCGATCTGGGCCTTCGAACTATGCTAGCTCACTTTAAAATGCCATAAATACATGTGTATGTTCTAAGGTGCAAAAAAATCTACATTTTGTTTCGGATGATTTTTCAGCCCCCGAGCCCCTAGGGGTACCCCTAGGGCTTGACCCGAAAAATGAAGCTCTTTAATTTACACGATGGACAGGAATTCCGAACATTATGGGTCTTAGGCATTTAGATAAAGATTCCGTAGACATAAAGATCGACTGAATCGGGCGAGTAACGAAGAAGTTTTGGCCAAAATAGTTTTTAGCCTAGGCCCCTAGGGGTACCCCTAGGGCCCGGCACAAAAATTGGAACTTTTTGTTCGGCACGATTGACAGAAATTCCGATCATGAGGAATCTTAGGCCTTTAGATAAGGATTCTGACATAAAGATCGACCGAATCGTGCGAAAAACGAAGAAGTTATGGCCAAAAGAGTTATTGCGTCGGGTCCCGTTTTGCGCAGTTCCACTATTTTTACCTTAACTTCTAGAGTATTTGTCCGATTTGGCTGATTGAAGCGGCGTTGGAAACATTATTCCAAGGGCTATCCCCTAAACACTTAAAATCCACTTTTCCAATTATTTTTCTTTATGAGAACTTCTTGAGAGTAAAAAATAAGTGAAAAAGTGACTATTTTGGGCGTATTCGGCCGATTTACCCGCGATCTGGGCCTTCGAACTATGCTAGCTCACTTTAAAATGCCATAAATACATGTGTATGTGCTAAGGTGCAAAAAAATCTACATTTTGTTTCGGATGATTTTTCAGCCCCCGAGCCCCTAGGAGTACCCCTAGGGCTTGACCCGAAAAATGAAGATCTTTAATTGACACGATGGACAGGAATTCCGATCATTATGGGTCTTAGGCATTTAGATAAAGATTCTGTGGACATAAAGATCGACTGAATCGGGCGAGTAACGAAGAAGTTATGGCCAAAATAGTTTTTAGCCCAGGCCCCTAGGGGTACCCCTAGGTCCCGGCACAAAAATTGGAACTTTTTGTTCGGCATGATGGACAGGAATTCCGATCATGAGGAATCTTAGGCCTTTACATAAGTATTCGGACATAAAGATCGACCGAATCGTGCGAGAAACGAAGAAGTTATGGCCAAAAGAGTTATTGCGTCGGGTCCTGTTTTGCGCAGTTCTGCTATTTTCGCCATAACTTCTAGACTATTTGTCCGATTTGGCCGATTCATGCGGCGTTGGAAACCTTATTCCAAGAACTATCACCTAAAAAGTTAAAATCCACTTTTCCTATTTTTTTTCTTTACGAGAACTTCGTGAGAGTAATAAACAAGCTAAAAAGTGACTATTTTTGGGCGTATTCGGCCGATTTACCCGCGATCTGGGCCTTCGAACTATGCTAGCTCACTTTAAAATGCCATAAATACATGTGTATGTGCTAAGGTGCAAAAAAATCTACATTTTGTTTCGGATGATTTTTCAGCACCCGAGCCCCTAGGGGTACCCTTAGGGCTTGACCCGAAAAATGAAGCTCTTTAATTGACACGATGGAGAGGAATTCCGATCATTATGGGTCTTAGGCATTTAGATAAAGATTCCGTGGACATAAAGATCGACTGAATCGGGCGAGTAACGAAGAATTTATGGCCAAAATAGTTTTTAGCCCAGGCCCCTAGGGGTACCCCTAGGGCCCGACACAAAAATTGGAACTTTTATTCGGCACGATGGACAGGAATTCCGTTCACGAGGAATCTTAAGCCTTTAGATAAGGATTCTGACATAAAGATCGACCGAATCGTGCGAGAAACGAAGAAGTTATGACCAAAAGAGTTATTGCGTCGGATCCCGTTTTGCGCAGTTCCACTATTTTTGCCATAACTTCTAGACTATTTGTTCGATTTGGCTGATTGAAGCGGCGTTGGAAACATTATTCCAAGGGCTATCCCCTAAAAAGTTAAAATCCACTTTTCCAATTATTTTTCTTTACGAGAACTTCGTGAGAGCCAAAACAAGCGAAAAAGTGACTGCTTTGGAGCATATTCCGCCGATTTACCCGCGATCTGGGCCTTCGAACTACGCAAGCTCACTTTAAAATACCATAAATACATTTTGTTTCGGATGATTTTTCAGCCCCCGAGCCCCTAGGGGTACCCCTAGGGCCCGACCCGAAAATTGAAGCTCTTTAGTCGGCACGATGGACAAGAATTCTGATCATTATGGGTCTTAGACATTTAGATGAAAATTCTGTGGACATAAAAATCGACCGAATCGAGGGAGTAACGAAGAAGTTATGGCCAAAATAGTTTTTATCCCAAGTCCTTAGGGCCCGGCACAAAAATTGAAACTTTTTGTTCGGCACGATATACAAGAATTCCGATCATGTGGGATCTTAGACCTTTAGATAAGAATTCTGTGGACATAAAGATCGACCGAATCGTGCGAGTAACGAAGAAGTTATGGCCCAAATAGTTTTTAGCCCAGGCACTTAGGGGTACCCCTAGGGCCCGGCCCAAAAATTGGATCTCTTGGTTCAGCACGATGGATAGGAATTCCAATCATGAGGGGTCTTAGGCCTTTAGATAAGGATTCTGTGGACATAAAGATCGACCAAATCGGGCGAGAAACGAAGAGGTTATGGCCAAAATAGTATTTGCGTCAGGTCCCGTTTTGCGCAGTTCCACCCATAACTTCTAGTCTATTTGTCCGATTTGGCCGATTCAAGCGGCATTGGAAACCTTATTCCAAGGGCTATCCTCCAAAAAATCAAATCCACTTTTCCTATAATTTTGCTTTACGAGAACTTCGTGAGAGCCAAAACAAGCGAAAAAGTGACTGCTTTGGAGCATATTCCGCCGATTTACCCGCGATTTGGGCCTTCGAACTACGCAAGCTCACTTTAAAATACCATAAATACATGTGTATGTGCTAATGTGCAAAAAAAAAAATCTACATTTTGTTTCGGATGATTTTTCAGCCCCCGAGCCCCTAGGGGTACCCCTAGGGCCCGACCCGCTCTTTAATCGGCACGATGGACAGGAATTCCGATCATTATGGGTCTTAGACATTTAGATGAAGATTCTGTGGACATAAAAATCGACCGAATCGGGGGAGTAATGAAGAAGTTATGGCCAAAATAGTTTTTATCCCAAGTCCCTAGGGCCCGGCACAAAAATTGAAACTTTTTGTTCGGCACGATATACAAGAATTCCGATCATGTGGGATCTTAGACCTTTAGATAAGAATTCTGTGGACATAAAGATCGATCGAATCGTGCGAGTAACGAAGAAGTTATCGCCCAAATAGTTTTTAGCCTAGGCACTTAGGGGTACCCCTAGGGCCCGGCCCAAAAATTGGATCTCTTGGTTCAGCACGATGGATAGGAATTCCAATCATGAGGGGTCTTAGGCCTTTAGATAAGGATTCTGTGTGGACATAAAGATCGACCAAATCGGGCGAGAAACGAAGAGGTTATGGCCAAAATAGTTTTTGCGTCAGGTCCCGTTTTGCTCAGTTCCACAATTTTTGCCATAACTTCTAGTCTATTTGTCCGATTTGGCCGATTCAAGCGGCGTTGGAAACCTTATTCCAAGGGCTATCCCCCAAAAAATCAAATCTTTTTTTCCTATAATTTTGCTTTACGAGAACTTCGTGAGAGCCAAAACAAGCGAAAAAGTGAATGCTTTGGAGCATATTTCGCCGATTTACCCGCAATTTGGGCCTTCGAACTACGCAAGCTCACTTTAAAATACCATAAATACATGTGTATGTGCTAATGTGCAAAAAAAAAATCTACATTTTGTTTCGGATGATTTTTCAGCCCCCGAGCCCCTAGGGGTACCCCTAGGGCCCGACCCGAAAATTGAAGCTCTTTAATCGGCACGATGGACAGGAATTCCGATCATTATGGGTCTTAGACATTTAGATGAAGATTCTGTGGACATAAAAATCGACCGAATCGGGGGAGTAACGAAGAAGTTATGGCCAAAATAGTTTTTATCCCAAGTCCCTAGGGCCCGGCACAAAAATTGAAACTTTTTGTTCGGCACCATATACAAGAATTCCGATCATGTGGGATCTTAGACCTTTAGATAAGAATTCTGTGGACATAAAGATTGACCGAATCGTGCGAGTAACGAAGAAGTTATGGCCCAAATAGTTTTTAGCCCAGGCACTTAGGGGTACCCCTAGGGCCCGGCCCAAAAATTGGATCTCTTGGTTCAGCACGATGGATAGGAATTCCAATCATGAGGGGTCTTAGGCCTTTAGATAAGGATTCTGTGGACATAAAGATCGACCAAATCGGGCGAGAAACGAAGAGGTTATGGCCAAAATAATTTTTGCGTCAGGTCCCGTTTTGCGCAGTTCCACTATTTTTGCCATAACTTCTAGTCTATTTGTCCGATTTGGCCGATTCAAGCGGCATTGGAAACCTTATTCTAAGGGCTATCCCCCAAAAAATAAAATCCACTTTTCCTATAATTTTGCTTTACGAGAACTTCGTGAGAGCCAAAACAAGCGAAAAAGTGACTGCTTTGGAGCATATTCCGCCGATTTACCCGCGATTTGGGCCTTCGAACTTTGCAAGCTCACTTTAAAATACCATAAATACATGTGTATGTGCTAATGTGCAAAAAAAAATCTACATTTTGTTTCGGATGATTTTTCAGCCCCCGAGCCCCTAGGGGTACCCCTAGGACCCGTTCCAAAAATTGGAGATCTTTATTCTGCATGATGGATAGGATTTCCAATCATGAGGGGTCTTAGGCCTTTAGATAAGGATTCCGTGGACATAAAGATTGACCGAATCGGGCGAGAAACGAAGAGGTTATGGCCAAAATAGTTTTTGCGTCGGGTCCCGTTTTGCGCAGTTCCACTATTTTTGCCATAACTTCTAGTCTATTTGTCCGATTTGGCCGATTCAAGCGGCGTTGGAAACCTTATTCCAAGGGCTATTTCCTAAAAAATCAAATCCACTTTTCCCATAACATTGCTTTACGAGAACTTCGTGAGAGCCAAAACAAGCAAAAAATTGACTGCTTTGGAGCATATTCCGCCGATTTACCCGCGATTTGGGCTTTCGAACTACGCAAGCTCACTTTAAAATACCATAAATACATGTGTATGTGCTAATGTGTAAAAAAATCTACATTTCGTTTCGAATGATTTTTCAGCCCCCAAGCCCCTAAGGGTACCCCTAGAGCCCGACACGAAAATCGAAGCTCTTTAATCGGCACGATAGACAGGAATTCCGATCATTATGGGTCTTAGACATTTAGATAAAGATTCCATGGACATAAAGATCGACCGAATCGGGGTTGTAACGAAGAAGTTATGGCCAAAATAGTTTTTAGTCCAAGCCCATAGGGGTACTCCTAGGGCCCGGCACAAAATTGGAACTTTTTGTTCGACACGATCGACAGGAATTTAGATAATGAAGGATCTTAGGCCTTTAGATAAGGATTCTGTGGACATTAAGGTCGACCAAATCGTGCGAGTAACGAAGAAGTTATGGCCAAAATAGTTTTTAGCCCAGGCCCCTAAGGATACCCCTGGGGCCCGGCCCAAAAATTCGAGCTCTTTGTTCGGCACGATGGATAGGAATTTCAATCATGATGGATCTTAGGCCTTTAAATAAGGATTCCATGGACATAAAGATCGACCGAATCGGGCGAGATACGAAGAGGTTATGGCCAAAATAGTTTTTGTGTCGGGTCCTGTTTTGCGCAGTTCCACTATTTTTGCCATAACTTCTAGGCTATTTGTCCGATTTAGCCGATTCAAGCGGCGTTGGAAACCTTATTACAAGGGCTATCCCCTAAAAAGTTAAAATCCACTTTTCCTATTATTTTTCTTTACGAGAACTTCGTGAGAGTAAAAAACAAGCGAAAAAGTGACTATTTTGGGGCGTATTCGGCCAATTTACCCGTTCTGGGCCTTCGAACTATGCTAGCTCACTTTAAAATACCATAAATACATGTGTATGTGCTAATGTGCAAAAAATAAACATTTTGTTTCGGATGATTTTTCAGCCCCTCGAGCCCCTAGGGCTTGACTCGAAAAATGAAGATCTTTAATTGACACGATGGACAGGAATTCCGATCATTATGGGTCTTAGGCATTTAGATAAAAATTACATGGACAAAAAGATCGACTAAATCGGGCGAGTAATGAAGAAGTTATGGCCAAAATAGTTTTTAGCCCAGGCACCTAGGGATACCCCTAGGGCCCGGCACAAAAATTGGAACTTTTTGTTCGGCACGATGGACAGGAATTCCGATCATGAGGAATTTTAGGCCTTCAGATAAGGATTGTGACATAAAGATCGACCGAATCGTGCGAGAAACGAAGAAGTTATGGCCAAAAGAGTTATTGCGTCGGGTCCCGTTTTGTGCAGTTCCACTATTTTTGCCATAACTTCTAGACTATTTGTGCGACTTGTCCAATTCAAGCGGCGTTGGAAACCTTATTCCAAGGGCTATCCCCTAAAAATTCAAAATCCACTTTTCCTATTATTTTGTTTTTCGAGAACTTCGTGAGAATCCAAAATAAGCGAAAAACTGACTGTTTTGGGGCATATTCGGCCGATTTTCCCGCGATATGGGCCTTCGAACTATGCAAGCTCACTTTAATATGCCATAAATACATGTGTATGTGCTAATGTGCAAAAAAATCTACATTTCGTTTCGGATGATTTTTCAGCCCCCGAGCCCCTAGGGCCCGACCCGGAAATTGAAGCTCTTTAATCGACACGATGGAAAGGAATTCCGATCGTTGTGGGTCTTAGGCCTTTAGATAAAGATTCCGTGGACTTAAAGATCGACCGAATCGTGGGAGTAACGAAGAAGTTATGACCAAAATAGTTTTTAGCCTAGGCCCCTAAGGGTACCCCTAGGGCCCGACCCAAAAATTGGAGCTCCTTGTTTGGCACGATGGATAGGAATTCAAATCATGAGCGCTCTTAGGCCTTTAGATAAGGATTCCTTGGACATAAAGATAGATCGAATCGGGCAAGAAACAAAGAAGATGTGGCCAAAATAGTTTTTGCATCTGGTCCCGTTTTGCGCAGTTCCACTATTTTTGCCACAACTTCTAGTCTATTTGTCCGATTTGGCCGATTCAAGTGGCATTGCAAACATTATTCGAAGGCTATCCCCCAAAAAGTCAAAATCCATTTTTCCTATTATTTTATTTTACGAGAACTTCGTGAGAGTCCAAAACAAGCAAAAAGTGACTGTTTTGGGGTATATTCAGCCGATTTACTCACGATCTGGGCTTCGAACTACGCAAGCTCACTTTAAAATGCCATAAATACATGTATATGTGCTAATGTGTAAAAAAATCTACATTTCGTTTCGAATGATTTTTCAGCCCCCAAGCCCCTAAGGGTACCCCTAGGGCCCGACACGAAAATTGAAGCTCTTTAATCGGCACGATCGACAGGAATTCCGATCATTATGTGTCTTAGACATTTAGATAAATATTCCATGGATATAAAGATCGACCGAATCGGGGGAGTAACGAAGAAGTTATGGCCAAAGTAGTTTTTAGCCCAGGCCCCTAGGGGTACCCATAGGGCCTGACCCGAAAATTGAAGCTCTTTAATCGACACAATGGACAGGAAATCCGATTATTATGGGTCTTAGGCATTTAGATAAAGATTCCGTGGACATAAAGATCGACCGAATCGGGCGAGTAACGAAGAAGTTATGGCCAAAAGAGTTATTGCGTCGGGTCCCGTTTTGCGCAGTTCCACTATTTTTGCCATAACTTCTACACTATTTGTGCGATTTGGCCGATTCAAGCGGCGTTGGAAACCTTATTCCAAGGGCTATCCCCAAAACATTCAAAATCCACTTTTCGTATTATTTTGTTTTTCGAGAACTTCGTGAGAATCCAAAATAAGCGAAAAAGTGACTGTTTTGGGGCATATTCGGCCGATTTTCCCGCGATCTGGACCTTCGAACTACGCAAGCTCACGTTAATATGCCATAAATACATGTGTATGTGCTAATGTGCAAAAAAATCTACATTTCGTTTCGGATGATTTTTCAGCCCCCGAGCCCCTAGGGCCCGACCCGAAAATTGAAGCTCTTTAATCGACACGATGGAAAGGAATTCCGATCATTGTGGGTCTTAGGCCTTTAGATAAAGATTCCGTGGACTTAAACATCGACCGAATCGGGCGAGTAATAAAGAAATTATGGCAAAAATAGTTTTTAGCCCTGGCCCTTAGGGGTACCCCTAGGGCCCGGCACAAAAATTTGAAGTTTTTGTTCGGCACGATGGACAAGATTTCCGATCATGAGAGGTCTTAGGCCTTTAGATAAGGATTCCGTGGACATAAAGATCGACCGAATCGTGGGAGTAACGAAGAAGTTATGGCCAAAATAGTTTTTAGCCTAAGCCCTTAGGGGTACCCCTAGGGCCCGACTAAAAAAATGGAGCTCCTTGTTTGGCACGATGGATAGGAATTCCAATCATGAGCGGTCTTAGGCCTTTAGATAAGGATTCCTTGGACATAAAGATAGATCGAATCGGGCGAGAAACAAAGAAGATGTGGCCAAAATAGTTTTTGTATCTGGTCCCGTTTTGCGCAGTTCTACTATTTTTGCCACAACTTCTAGTCTATTTGTCCGATTTGGCCGATTCAAGCGGCGTTGCAAACATTATTCGAAGGGCTATCCCCCAAAAAGTCAAAATCCATTTTTCCTATTATTTTGTTTTACGAGAACTTCATGAGAGTCCAAAACAAGCAAAAAGTGACTGTTTTGGGGCATATTCAGCCGATTTACTCACGATCTGGGCTTCGAACTACGCAAGCTCACTTTAAAATGCCATAAATACATGTATATGTGCTAATGTGTAAAAAAATCTACATTTCGTTTCGAATGATTTTTCAGCCCCCAAGCCCCTAAGGGTACCCCTAGGGCCGGACACGAAAATTGAAGCTCTTTAATCGGCACGATCGATAGGAATTCCGATCATTATGTGTCTTAGACATTTAGATAAAGATTCCATGGACATAAAGATCGACCGAATCGGGGGAGTAACGAAGAAGTTATGGCCAAAATAGTTTTTAGCCCAGGCCCCTAGGGGTACCCATAGGGCCTAACCCGAAAATTGAAGCTCTTTAATCGACACAATGGATAGGAAATCCGATTATTATGGGTCTTAGGCATTTAGATAAAGATTCCGTGGACATAAAGATCGACCGAATCGGGCGAGTAACGAAGAAGTTATTGCCAAAATAGTTTTTAGCCCAGGCCCCTAGGGGTACCCCTAGGGCCCGGCACAAAAATTGGAACTTTTTGTTCGGCACGATGGACAGGAATTCCGATCATGAGGAATTTTAGGCCTTTAGATAAGGATTCTGACATAAAGATCAACCGAATTGTGCGAGAAACGAAGAAGTTATGGCCAAAAGAGTTATTGCGTCGGGTCCCGTTTTGCGCAGTTCCACTATTTTTGCCATAACTTCTAGACTATTTGTCTTATTTGGCCGATTCAAGCGGCGTTGGAAACCTTATTCCAAGGGCTATCCCCTAAAAATTCAAAATCCACTTTTCCTATTATTTTGTTTTTCGAGAACTTCGTGAGAGTCCAAAATAAGCGAAAAAGTGACTGTTTTGGGGCATATTCGGCCGATTTACCCGCGATCTTGGCCTTCGAACTACGCAAGCTCACTTTAATATGCCATAAATACATGTGTATGTGCTAATGTGCAAAAAAATCTACATTTCGTTTCGATGATTTTTCAGCCCCCGAGTCCCTAGGGCCCGACCCGAAAATTGAAGCTCTTTAATCGACATGATGGAAAGGAATTCCGGTCATTATGGGTCTTAGGCCTTTAGATAAAGATTCCGTGGACTTAAACATCGACCGAATCGGGCGAGTAACGAAGAAATTATGGCAAAAATAATATTTAGCCCAGGCCCTTAGGGGTACCCCTAGTGCCCGGCAAAAAAATTTGAACTTTTTGTTCGGCACGATGGACAAGAATTCCGATCATGAGAGGTCTTAGGCCTTTAGATAAGGATTCCGTGGACATAAAGATCGACCGAATCGTGGGAGTAACGAAGAAGTTATGGCCAAAATAGTTTTTAGCCTAGGCCCCTAGGGGTACCCTTGGGTCCGACCTAAATATTGGAGCTCCTTGTTTGGCACGATGTATAGGAATGCCAATCATGAGCGGTCTTAGGCCTTTAGATAAGTATTCCGTGGATATTAAGATAGATCGAATCGGGCGAGAAACAAAGAAGATATGGCCAAAATAGTTTTTGCATCTGGTCCCGTTTTGCGCAGTTCCACTATTTTTGCCATAACTTCTAGGCTATTTGTCCGATTTGGCCGATTCAAAAGGTGTTGGAAACATTATTCGAAGGCTATCCCCCAAAAAGTCAAAATCTATTTTTACTATTATTTTTTTTACGAGAACTTCGTGAGAGTCCAAAACAAGCAAAAAAGTGACTATTTTGGGGCATATTCAGCCGATTTACTCACGATCTGGGGCTTCGAACTACGCAAGCTCACTTTAAAATGCCATAAATACATGTGTACGTGCTAATGTGCAAAAAAATTTACATTTCATTTCGGATGATTTTTCAGCCCCCGAGCCCCGAGGCGTACCCCTAGGGCCCGACCCGAAAATTGAAGCTCTTTAATCGGCACGATGGAAAGGAATTGCGATCATTATGGGTCTTAGGCCTTTAGATAAAGATTCCGTGGATATAAACATCGACTGAATTGGGCGAGTAACGAAGAAGTTATGGCCAAAATAGTTTTTAGCCTTGGCCCTTAGGGGTACCCCTAGGGCCTGACCCGAAAATTGAAGCTCCTTAATCGACACGATTGACAGGAATTCCGATTATTATGGGTCTTAGGCATTTAGATAAAGATTCCGTGGACATAAAGATCGACCGAATCGGGCGAGTAACGAAGAAGTTATGGCCAAAATAGTTTTTAGCCCAGGCCCCTAGGGGTACCCCTAGGGCCCGACACAAAAATTGGAACTTTTTATTCGTCACGATGGACAGGAATTCCGATCATGAGGAATTTTAGGGGATAGCCCTTGGAACAAGGTTTCCAACGCCGCTTGAATCGGCCAAATCGCACAAATAGTCTAGAAGTTATGGCAAAAATAGTGGAATTACGCAAACGGGACCCGACGCAATAACTCTTTTGGCCATAACTTCTTCGTTTGTCGCACGATTCGGTCGATCTTTATGTCAGAATCCTTATCTAAAGGCCTAAGATTCCTCATGATCGGAATTCCTATCCATCGTGCCGAACAAAAAGTTCCAATTTTTGTGCCGGGTCCTAGAGGTACCCCTAGGGGCCTTGGCTAAAAACTATTTTGGCCATAACTTCTTCGTTACTCGCCCTATTCAGTCGATCTTTATGTCCACGTAATCTTTATCTAAATGCTTAAGACCCATAATGATCGGAATTCCTGTCCATCGTGTCAATTAAAGAGCTTCATTTTTCGGGTCATGCCCTAAAGGGTACCCCTAGGGGCTCGGGGGCTGAAATATCATCCGAAACAAAATGTAGATTTTTTTGCACCTTAGCACATACACATGTATTTATGGCATTTTAAAGTGTGCTAGCATAGTTCGAAGGCCCAGATCGCGGGTAAATCGGCCGAATACGCCCAAAAATAGTCACTTTTTCACTTGTTTTTTACTCTCACGAAGTTCTCGTAAAGAAAAATAATTTGGAAAAGTGGATTTTAACTTTTTAGGGGATAGCCCTTGGAATAAGGTTTCCAACGGCGCTTCAATCAGCCAAATCGGACAAATAGTCTAGAAGTTATGACAAAAATAGTGGAACTGCGCAAAACGGGACCCGACGCAATAACTCTTTTGGCCATAACTTCTTCGTTTCTCGCACTATTCGGTCGATCTTCATGTCAGAATCCTTATATAAAGGCCTAATATTCCTCATGATCGGAATTCCTGTCCATCGTGCCAAACAAAAAGTTCCAATTTTTGTTCCGGGCCCTAGGGGTACCCCTAGGGGCCTGGGCTAAAAACTATTCTGGCCATAACTTCTTCGTTACTCGCCCGATTCAGTCGATCTTTATGTCCACGGAATCTTTATCTAAATGCCTAAGATCCATAATGATCGGAATTCCTGTCCATCGTGTCATTTAAAGAGCTTCATTTAAAAGGTCAAGCCCTAGGGGTACCCCTAGGGGCTCGGGGGCTGAAAAGTCATCCGAAACTAAATGTAATTTTTTTTGCACCTTAGCACATACACATGTATTTATGGCATTTTAAAGTTAGCTAGCATAGTTCGAAGGCCCAGATCGCCGGTAAATCGGCCGAATACGCACAAATAGTCTAGAAGTTATGGCAAAAATAGTGGAATTGCGCAAAACGGGACCCGACGCAATAACTCTTTTGGCCATAACTTCTTCGTTTCTCACACGATTCGGTCGATCTTTATGTCAGAATCTTTCTCTAAAGGCCTAAGTTTCCTCATGATCGGAATTCCTGTCCATCGTGCCGAACAAAAAGTTCCAATTTTTGTGCCGGGTCCTAGAGGTACCCCTAAGGGCCTTGGCTAAAAACTATTTTGGCCATAACTTCTTCGTTACTCGCCCTATTCAGTCGATCTTTATGTCCACGTAATCTTTATCTAAATGCCTAAGACCCATAATGATCGGAATTCCTGTCCATCGTGTCAATTAAAGAGCTTCATTTTTCGGGTCATGCCCTAGAGGGTACCCCTAGTGGCTCGGGGGCTGAAATATCATCCGAAACAAAATGTAGATTTTTTTGCACCTTAGAACATACACATGTATTTATGGCATTTTAAAGTGAGCTAGCATAGTTCGAAGGCCCAGATCGCGGGTAAATCGGCCGAATACGCCCAAAAATAGTCACTTTTTCGCTTGTTTTTTACTCTCACGAAGTTCTCGTAAAGATAAATAATTGGAAAAGTGGATTTTAACTTTTTAGGGGATAGCCCTTGGAATAAGGTTTCCAACGCCGCTTCAATAAGCCAAATCGGACAAATAGTCTAGAAGTTATGGCAAAAATAGTGGAACTGCGCAAAACGGGACCTGACGCAAAAACTATTTTGGCCATAACTTCTTCATTTCTCGCCCGATTCGGTCGATCTTTATGACCACAGAATCCTTATCTAAAGGCTTAAGACCCCTCATGATTGGAATTCCTATCCATCGTGCCGAACAAAAAGTTCCAATTTTTGTGCCGGGCCCTAAGGGTACCTCTAGGGGCCTGGGCTAAAAACTATTCTGGCCATAACTTCTTCGTTACTCGCCCGATTCGGTCGATCTTTATGTCCACGGAATCTCTATCTAAATGCCTAAGACCCATAATAATCAAAATTCCTATCCATCGTGTTGATTAAAGAGCTTCAATTTTCGGGTCAGGCCCTAGGGGTACCCTTAGGGGCTTGGGGGCTGAAATATCATCCGAAACAAAATGTAGATTTTTTTGCACCTTAGCACATACACATGTATTTATGGCATTTTAAAGTGAGCTAGCATAGTTCGAAGGCCCAGATCGCGGGTAAATCGGCCGAATACGCCCAAAAATAGTCACTCTTTCGCTTGTTATTCACTCTCACGAAGTTCTCGTAAAGAAAAATAATTGGAAAAGTGGATTTTAACTTTTTAGGGGATAGCCCTTGGAATAAGGTTTCCAACGCCGCTTCAATCAGCCAAATCGGACAAATAGTCTAGAAGTAATGGCAAAAATAGTGGAACTGCGCAAAACGGGACCCGACGCAATAACTCTTTTGGCCATAACTTCTTCGTTTCTCGCACTATTCGGTCGATCTTTATGTCTGAATCCTTATCTAAAAGCTAATATTTCTCATGATCGGAATTCCTGTCCATCGTGCCGAACAAAAAGTTCCAATTTTTGTGCCGGGCCTAGGGGTACCCCTAAGGGTCTGGGCTAAAAACTATTTTGGCCATAACTTCTTCGTTACTCGCCCGATTCAGTCGATCTTTATGTCCAGGGAATCTTTATCTAAATGCCTAAGATCAATAATGATCGGAATTCCTGTCCATCGTGTCAGTTAAAGAGATTCATTTTTAGGGTCAAGCCTTAGGGGTACCCCCTAGGGGCTCGGGGCTGAAAAATCATCCGAAACAAAATGTAGATTTTTTTGAACCCTAGCACATACACATGTATTTATGCCATTTTAAAGTGAGCTAGCATAGTTCGAAGGCCCAGATCGCGGGTAAATCGGCCGAATACGCCCACAAATAGTTACTTTTTCACTTGTTTTTTACTCTCACGAAGTTCTCGTAAAGAAAAATAATAGGAAAAGTGGATTTTAACTTTTTAGGGGATAGAATTTGCAATAAGGTTTCGAACGCCGCTTCAATTAGCCAAATCGGACAAATAGTCTAGAAGTTATGGCAAAAATAGTGGAACTGCGCAAAACGGGACCTCACGCAATAACTCTTTTGGCCATAACTTCTTCGTTTTTCGCACTATTCGGTCGATCTTTATATCTGAATCCTTATCTAAAGGCCTAATATTCCTCATGATCGGAATTCCTGTCCATCGTGCCGAACAAAAAGTTCCAATTTTTGTGCCGGGCCTAGGGGTACCCCTAAGGGCCTAGGCTAAAAACTATTTTGGCCATAACTTCTTCGTTACTCGCCCGATTCAGTCGATCTTTATGTCCAGGGAATCTTTATCTAAATGCCTAAGACCAATAATGATCGGAATTCCTGTCCATCGTGTCAATTAAAGAGATTCATTTTTAGGGTCAAGCCCTAGGGGTACCCCTAAGGGCCTGGGCTAAAAATTATTTTGGCCATAAATTCTTCGTTACTCGCCCGATTCAGTCGATGTTTGAATCCACGGAATCTTTATCTAAAGGCCTAAGACCCGTAATGATTGGAATTCCTTTCAATTATGCCGATTGAAGAGCATCAATTTTCGGGTCGGGACCTAAAGGTACCCCTAGGGGCTCGGGGGCTGAAAAATCATCCAAAACGAAATTTAATTTTTTTTGCACATTAGCACATACACATGTATTTATGGCATTTTAAAGTGAGCTTGCGTAGTTCGAAGGCCCAGATCGTGAGTAAATCGGCTGAATATGCTCCAAAACAGTCACATTTTCGCTTGTTTTGGATTCTCACGAAGTTCTCGTAAAACAAAATATTAGAAAAAATGGATTTTAAATTTTGCGTCTGGTCCCGTTTAGCGAGTTCCACTATTTTTGCCATAACTTCTAGGCTATTTATCTGATTTGGCCGATTCAAGCGGCGTTGGAAACCTTATTCCAAGGGCTATCACCTAAAAAGTTAAAATCCACTTTTCCTATTATTTTTCTTTACGAGAACTTCGTGAGAGTAAAAAACAAGTGAAAAAGTGACTATTTTGGAGCATATTCGGCCGATTTACCCGCTATCTGGGCCTTAGAACTACGCAAGCTCACTTTAATATGCCATAAATACATGTGTATGTGCTAATGTGCAAAAAAATCAACATTTTGTTTCGGATGATTTTTCAGCCCCCGAGCCCCTAAGGCCCGACCCGAAAATTGAAGCTCTTTAATCGACACGATGGAAAGGAATTCCGATCATTATGGGTCATAGGCCTTTAGATAAAGATTCCGTGGACTTAAACATCGACCGAATCGGGCGAGTAACGAAGAAATTATGGCCAAAATAGTTTTTAGCCCAAGCCTTTAGGGGAACCCCTGGGCCCGACACAAAAATTAGAACTTTTTGTTCGGCACGATGGACAGGAATTCCGATCATGAGGAATCATAGGCCTAAAGATATGGATTCTGTGGACATAAAGATCGACTGAATCGTGCGAGAAACGAAGAAGTAATGGCCAAAATAGTTTTTGCGTCTGGTCCCGTTTTGCGCAGTTCCACTATTTTTGCCATAACTTCTAGGCTATTTATCTGATTTGGCCGATTCAAGCGGTGTTGGAAAACCTTATTCCAAGGGCTATCACCTAAAAAGTTAAAATCCACTTTTCCTATTAATTTTCTTTACGAGAACTTCATGAGAGTAAAAAATAAGCGAAAAAGTGACTATTTTGGGGCGTATTCGGCCGATTTACACGTTATCTGGGCCTTCGAACTATGCTAGCTCACTTTAAAATGCCATAAATACATGTGTATGTGCTAAGGTGCAAAAAAAATTACATTTAGTTTCGGATGACTTTTCAGCCCCCGAGCCCCTAGGGCTTGACCTTTTAAATGAAGCTCTTTAATTGACACGATGGACAGGAATTCCGATCATTATGGATCTTAGGCATTTAGATAAAGATTCCGTGGACATAAAGATCGACTGAATCGGGCAAGTAACGAAGAAGTTATGGCCAAAATAGTTTTTAGCCCAGGCCCCTATGGGTACCCCTAGGGCCCGGCACAAAAATTGGAACTTTTTGTTCGGCACGATGGACAGGAATTCCGATCATGAGGAATATTAGGCCTTTAGATAAGGATTCTGACATGAAGATCGACCGAATAATGCGAGAAACGAAGAAGTTATGGCCAAAAGAGTTATTGCGTCGGGTCCAGTTTTGTGCAGTTCCACTATTTTTGCCATAACTTCTAGACTATTTGTCCGATTTGGATGATTGAAGCGGCGTTGGAAACCTTATTCCAAGGGCTATCCCTTAAAAAGTTAAAATCTACTTTTCCAATTATATTTCTTTATGAGAACTTCGTGAGAGTGAAAAACAAGCGAAAAAGTGACTATTTTTGGGCGTATTCGGCCGATTTACCCGCGATCTGGGCCTTCGAACTATGCTAGCTCACTTTAAAATGCCATAAATACATGTGTATGTGCTAAGTTGCAAAAAAATCGACATTTTGTTTCGGATGATTGTTCAGCCCCCGAGCCCCTAAGGGTACCCCTAGAGCCTGACCCGAAAATTGAAGCTCTTTAATCGACACGATGGATAGGAATTTTTATTATTATGGGTCTTAGGCATTTAGATAAAGATTCCGTGGACATAAAGATCGACCGAATCGGGCGAGTAACGAAGAAGTTATGACCAGAATAGTTTTTAGCCCAGGCCCCTAGGGGTACCCCTAGGGCCCGGAACAAAAATTGGAACTTTTTGTTTGGCACGATGGACAGGAATTCCGATCATGAGGAATATTAGGCCTTTATATAAGGATTCTGACATGAAGATCGACCGAATAGTGCGAGAAACGAAGAAGTTATGGCCAAAAGAGTTATTGCGTCGGGTCCCGTTTTGCGCAGTTCCACTATTTTTGTCAAAACTTCTAGACTATTTGTCCGATTTGGCTGATTGAAGCGCCGTTGGAAACCTTATTCCAAGGGCTATCCCCTAAAAAGTTAAAATCCACTTTTCCAAATTATTTTTCTTTACGAGAACTTCGTGAGAGTAAAAAACAAGTGAAAAAGTGACTATTTTTGGGCGTATTCGGCCGATTTACCCGCGATCTGGGCCTTCGAACTATGCTAGCTCACTTTAAAATGCCATAAATACATGTGTATGTGCTAAGGTGCAAAAAAATCTACATTTTGTTTCGGATGATATTTCAGCCCCCGAGGGTACCCTCTAGGGCATGACCCGAAAAATGAAGCTCTTTAATTGACACGATGGACAGGAATTCCGATCATTATGGGTCTTAAGCATTTAGATAAAGATTACGTGGACATAAAGATCGACTGAATAAGGCGAGTAACGAAGAAGTTATGGCCAAAATAGTTTTTAGCCCAGGCCCCTAGGGGTACCCCTAGGTCCCGGCACAAAAATTGGAACTTTTTGTTCGGCACGATGGACAGGAATTCCGATCATGAGGAATCTTAGGCGTTTAGATAAGGATTCTAACATAAAGATCGACCGAATCGTGCGAGAAACGAAGAAGTTATGCCCAAAAGAATTATTGCGTCGGGTCCCGTTTTGCGCAGTTCCACTATTTTTGTCATAACTTCTAGACTATTTGTCCGATTTGGCTGATTGAAGCGCCGTTGAAAACCTTATTCCAAGGGCTATTCCCTAAAAAGTTAAAATCCACTTTTCCAAATTATTTTTCTTTACGAGAACTTCGTGAGAGTAAAAAACAAGTGAAAAAGTGACTATTTTTGGGCGTATTCGGCCGATTTACCCGCGATCTGGGCCTTCGAACTATGCTAGCTCACTTTAAAATGCCATAAATACATGTGTATGTGCTAAGGTGCAAAAAAATCTACATTTTGTTTCGGATGATATTTCAGCCCCCGAGCCCCTAAGGCCCGACCCGAAAATTGAAGCTCTTTAATCGACACGATGGAAAGGAATTCCGATCATTATGGGTCTTAGGCCTTTAGATAAAGATTCCGTGGACTTAAACATCGACCGAATCGGGCGGGTAACGAAGAAATTATGGCCAAAATAGTTTTTAGCCCAGGCCCTTAGGGGTACCCCTAGGGCCCGACACAAAAATTAGAACTTTTTGTTCGGCACGATGGACAGGAATTCCGATCATGAGGAATCATAGGCCTAAAGATATGGATTCTGTGGACATAAAGATCGACTGAATCGTGCGAGAAACGAAGAAGTAATGGCCAAAATAGTTTTTGCGTCTGGTCCCGTTTTGCGCAGTTCCACTATTTTTGCCATAACTTCTAGGCTATTTATCTGATTTGGCCGATTCAAGCGGTGTTGGAAACCTTATTCCAAGGGCTATCACCTAAAAAGTTAAAATCCACTTTTCCTATTAATTTTCTTTACGAGAACTTCATGAGAGTAAAAAATAAGCGAAAAAGTGACTATTTTGGGGCGTATTCGGCCGATTTACCCGCTATCTGGGCCTTCGAACTATGCTAGCTCACTTTAAAATGCCATAAATACATGTGTATGTGCTAAGGTACAAAAAAATATAAATTTTGTTTCGGATGATTTTTCAGCCCCCGAGCCCCTCGGGGTATCCCTAGGGCTTGACCCGAAAAATGAAGCTCTTTAATTGACACGATGGACAGGAATTCCGAACAATATGGGTCTTAGGCATTTAGATAAAGATTCTGTGGACATAAAGATCGATCGAATCGGGCGAGTAACGAAGTAGTTATATGGCCAAAATAGTTTTTAGCCCAGGCCCCTAGGGGTACCCCTAGGGCCCGGCACAAAAATTGGAACTTTTTGTTCGGCACGATGGACAGGAATTCCGATCATGAGGAATCTTAGGCGTTTAGATAAGGATTCTAACATAAAGATCGACCGAATCGTGCGAGAAACGAAGAAGTTATGCCCAAAAGAGTTATTGCGTCGGGTACCGTTTTGCGCAATTCCACTAATTTTGCCATAACTTCTATACTATTTGTCCGATTTGGCCGATTCAAGCGGTTTTGGATATCTTATTCCAAGGGCTATCCCCTAAAAAGTCAAAATCCACTTTTCCTATTAGTTTGTTTTTCGAGAACTTCGTGAGAGTCCAAAATAAGCGAAAGTGACTGTTTTGGGGCATATTCGGCCGAACTTTTTGTTCGGCACGATGGACAGGAATTCCGATCATTAGGAATCATAGGCCTAAAGATATGGATTCTGTGGACATAAAGATCAACTGAATCGTGCGAGAAACGAAGAAGTTATGGCCAAAATAGTTTTTGCGTCTGGTCCCGTTTTGCGCAGTTCCACTATGTTTGCCATAACTTGTAGGCTATTTATCTGATTTGGCCGATTCAAGTGGCATTGGAAACCTTATTCCAAGGGCTATCACCTAAAAAGTTAAAATCCACTTTTCCTATTATTTTTTTTACGAGAACTTCATGAGAATAAAAAATAAGCGAAAAAGTGACTATTTTGGGGCATATTCGGCCGATTTACCCGCTATCTGGGCCTTCGAACTATGCTAGCTCACTTTAAAATGCCATAAATACATGTGTATGTGCTAAGGTACAAAAAATCTAAATTTTGTTTCGGATGATTTTTCAGCCCCCGAGCCCCTCGGGGTACCCCTAGGGCTTGACCCGAAAAATGAAGCTCTTTAATTGGCACGATGGACAGGAATTCCGAACAATATGGGTCTTAGTCATTTAGATAAAGATTCTGTGGACATAAAGATCGATCGAATCGGAAGAGTAACGAAGTAGTTATGGCCAAAATAAATTTTAGCCCATGCCCCTAAGGGTACCCGTAGGGCCCGGCACAAAAATTGGAACTTTTTGTTCGGCACGATGGACAGGAATTTCGATCATGAGAAATCTTAGGCCTTTAGATAAGGATTCTAACATAAAGATCGACCGAATCGTGCAAGAAACGAAGAAGTTATGGCCAAAAGAGTTATTGCATCGGGTACCGTTTTGCGCAATTCCACTAATTTTGCCATAACTTCTATACTATTTGTCCGATTTGGCCGATTCAAGCGGTTTTAAATACCTTATTCCAAGGGCTATCCCCTAAAAAGTCAAAATCCACTTTTCCTATTAGTTTGTTTTTCGATAACTTCGTGAGAATCCAAAATAAGAGAAAGTGACTGTTTTGAGGCATATTCGGCCGATTTACCCGCGATCTGGGCCTTCGAACTATGCAAGCTCACTTTAATATGCCATAAATACATGTGTATGTGCTAATGTGCAAAAAAATTAACATTTTGTTTCGGATGATTTTTCAGCCCCTGAGCCCCTAAGGCCCGACCTGAAAATTGAAGCTCTTTAATCGACACGATGGAAAGGAATTCCGATCATTATGGGTCTTAGGCCTTTAGATAAGGATTCCGTAGACTTAAACATCGACCGAATCGGGCGAGTAACGAAGAAATTATGGCCAAAATAGTTTTTAGCCCAGGCCCTTAGGGGTACCCTTAGGGCCCGACACAAAAATTAGAACTTTTTGTTCGGCACGATGGACAGGAATTCCGATCATGAGGAATCTTAGGCCTAAAGATATGGATTCTGTGGACATAAAGATCGACCGAATCTTGCGAGAAACGAAGAAGTTATGGCCAAAATAGTTTTTGCGTCTGGTCCCGTTTTGCGCAGTTCCACTATTTTTGCCATAACTTCTAGGCTATTTATCTGATTTGGGCGATTCAAGCGGCGTAGAAAACCTTATTCCAAGGGCTGACACCTAAACAGTTAAAATCAACTTTTCCTATTATTTTTCTTTACGAGAACTTGATGAGAGTAAAAAATAAGCGAAAAAGTGACTATTTTGGGGCGTATTCGACCGATTTACCCGCTATCTGGGCCTTCGAACTATGCTAGGTCACTTTAAAATGCCATAAATACATGTGTATGTGCTAAGGTACAAAAAAATCTAAATTTTGTTTCGGATGATTTTTCAGCCCCCGAGCCCCTCGGGGTACCCCTAGGGCTTGACCCGAAAAATGAAGCTCTTTAATTGACACGATGCACAGGAATTCCGAACAATGTGGGTCTTAGGCATTTAGATAAAGATTCCGTGGACATAAAAATCGATCGAATCGGGCGAGTAACGAAGTAGTTATGGCCAAAATAGTTTTTAGCCCAGGCCCCTAGGGGTACCCCTAGGGCCCGACACAAAAATTTGAACTTTTTGTTCGGCAAGATGGACAGGAATTCCGATCATGAGGAATCTTAGGCGTTTAGATAAGGATTCTAACATAAAGATCGACCGAATCGTGCGAGAAACGAAGAAGTTATGGCCAAAAGAGTTATTGCGTCGGGTACCGTTTTGCGCAATTCCACTAATTTTGCCATAACTTCTATACTATTTGTCCGATTTGGCCGATTCAAGCGGTTTTTGATACCTTATTTTAAGGGCTATCCCCTAAAAAGTCAAAATCCACTTTTCCTATTAGTTTGTTTTTCGAGAACTTCGTGAGAGTCCAAAATAAGCGAAAGTGACTGTTTTGGGGCATATTCGGCCGATTTACCCGCGATCTGGGCCTTCGAACTACGCAAGCTCACTTTAATATGCCATAACTACATGTGTATGTGCTAATGTGCAAAAAAATCAACATTTTTTTTCGGATGATTTTTCAGCCCCCGAGCCCCTAAGGCCCGACCCGAAAATTGAAGCTCTTTAATCGACATGATGGAAAGGAATTCCGATCATTATGGGTCTTAGGCATTTAGATAAAGATTCCGTGGACTTAAACATCGACCGAATCGGGCGAGTAACGAAGAAATTATGGCCAAAATAGTTTTTAGCCCAGGCCCTTAGGGGTACCCCTAGGGCCCGACACAAAAATTAGAACTTTTTGTTCGGCACGATGGACAGGAATTCCGATCATGAGGAATCATAGGCCTAAAGATATGGATTCTTTGGACATAAAGATCGACCGAATCGTGCGAGAAACGAAGAAGTTATGGCCAAAATAGTTTTTGCGTCTAGTCCCGTTTTGCGCAGTTCCACTATTTTTGCCATAACTTCTATACTATTTGTCCGATTTGGCTGATTCAAGCGGTTTTGGAAACCTTATTCTAAGGGCTATCCTCTAAAAAGTCAAAATCCACTTTTCCTATTAGTTTGTTTTTCGAGAACTTCGTGAGAGTCCAAAATAAGCGAAAGTGACTATTTTGGGGCATATTCGGCCGATTTACCCGCGATCTGGGCCTTCGAACTACGCAAACTCACTTTAATATGCCATAACTACATGTGTATGTGCTAATGTGCAAAAAAATCAACATTTTTTTTCGGATGTTTTTTCAGCCCCCGAGCCCATAAGGCCCAACCCGAAAATTGAAGCTCTTTAATCGACACGATGGAAAGGAATTCCGATCATTATGGGTCTTAGTTCTTTAGATAAAGATTCCATGGACTTAAACACCGACCGAATTGGGCGAGTAACGAAGAAATTATGGCCAAAATAGTTTTTAGCCCAAGCCCTTAGGGGTACCCCTGGGGCCCGACACAAAAATTAGAACTTTTTGTTCGGCATGATGGACAGGAATTCCGATCATGAGGAATCATTGGCCTAAAGATATGGATTTTATGGACATAAAGATCGACCGAATCGTGGGAGTAACGAAGAAGTTATGGCCAAAATAGTTTTTAGCCCAGGCCCCTAGGGGAACCCCTAGGGCCCGACCCAAAAATTGGAGCTCTTTATTTGGCAAGATGGATAGGAATTCCAATCATGAACGGTCTTAGGCCTTTAGATAAAGATTCCGTGGACATAAAGATTGACCGAATCGGGCGAGAAACAAAAAAGTTATAGCCAAAATAATTTTTGCATCTGGTCCTGTTTTGCATAGTTCCACTATTTTTGTCATAACTTCTAGGCTATTTGTCCGATTTGGCCGATTCAAACGGTGTTGGAAACCTTATTCCAAGGTCTATCCCCCAAAAAGTCAAAATCCATTTTTCCTATTATTTTGTTTTACGAGAACTTCGGGAGAGTCCAAAACAAGCGAAAAAGTGACTGTTTTGGGGCATATTCAGCCGATTTACTCACGATCTGGGCCTTCGAACTACGCAAGCTCACTTTAAAATGCCATAAATACATGTGTATGTGCTAATGTGCAAAAAAAATTACATTTCGTTTCGGATGATTTTTCAGCCCCTGAGTCCCTAGGGGTACCCCTAGGACCCGACCCGAAAATTGAAGCTCTTTAATCGGCACGATGGAAAGGAATTCCGATCATTATGGGTCTTAGGCCTTTAGATAAAGATTCTGTGGATTTAAACATCGATTGAATCGGGCGAGCAAAGAAGAATTTATGGCCAAAATAGTTTTTAGCCCAGGCCCTTAGGGGTACCCCTAGGGCCTGACCCGAAAATTGAAGCTCTTTAATCGACACGATGGAGATGAATTCCGATTATTATGGGTCTTAGGCATTTAGATAAAGATTCCGTGGACATAAAGATCGACCGAATCGGGCGAGTAACGAAGAAGTTATGGCCAAAATAGTTTTTAGCCCAGGCCCCTTGGGCCCGACACAAAAATTGGAACTTTTTGTTCAGCACGATGGACAGGAATTCCGATCATGAGGAATCTTAAGCCTTTAGATAAGAATTCTGTGGACATAAAGATCGATCGAATCGTCCGAGAAACGAAGAAGTTATGGCCAAAATAGTTTTTGCGTCGGGTCCCGTTTTGCGCAGTCCACTATTTTTGCCATAACTGCTAGACTATTTGTCCGATTTGGCCGATTCAAGCGGCGTTGGAAACCTTATTCCAAGGGCTATCCCCCAAAAAGTCAAAACCACTTTTCCTATTAACTTTCTTTACGAAAACTTCGTGAGAGTACAAAACAAGCGAAAAAGTGACTATTTTGGGGCGCATTCGGCCGATTTCCCCGCGATCTGGGCCTTCGAACTATGCTAGCTCACTTTAAAATGCCATAAATACATGTGAATGTGCTAAGGTGCAAAAATATCTACATTTCGTTTCGGCTGATTTTTCAGCCCCCGAGCCCCTAGGGGTACGCCCTAGGGCTTGACCCGAAAATTGAAGCTCTTTAAATGACACGATGGACAGGAATTCCGATCAATATGGGTCTTAGGTATTTAGATAAAGAACCCATGGACATAAAGATCGACCGAATCGAGCGAGTAACGAAGTAGTTATGGCCAAAATAGTTTTTAGCCCAGGCCCCTAGGGTACCCCTAGTGCCCGGCACAAAAATTGGAAGTTTTTGTTCGGCACGATGGACAGGAATTCCGATCATGAGGAATCTTAGGCCTTTAGATAAGGATTCTGCCATAAAGATCGACCGAATCGTGCGAGAAACAAAGAAGTTATGGCCAATAGAGTTATCGCGTCACGTCCCGTTTTGCGCAATTCCACTATTTTTGCCATAACTTCTATACTATTTGTCCGATTCGGCCGATTTAAGCGGTTTTGGAGACCTTATTCCAAGGGCTATGTCCTAAAAAGTCAAAATCCACTTTTCCTATTATTTTGTATTTCGAGAACTTCGTAAGAGTCCAAAATAAGCGAAAAAGTGACTGTTTTGGGGCATTTTCGGCCGATTTACCCTCGATCTGGGTCTTCGAACTACGCAAGCTCACTTTAAAATGCCATAAATACATGTGTATGTGATAATGTGCAAAAAAATCTACATTTCGTTTCGGATGATTTTTCAGCCCCGGAGCCCTTAGGGCCCAACCCGAAAATTGAAGCTCTTAAATCGGCACGATGGAAAGGAATTCCGATCATTATGGGTCTTAGGCATTTAGATAAAGATTTTGTGGACTTAAACATTGACCGAATCGAGCGAGTAACGAAGAAGTTATGGCCAAAATAGTTTTTAGTCCAGGCCATTAGGGGTACCCCTAGGGCCCGACACAAAAATTTGAACTTTTTATTCGGCACGAAGAACAGTAATTCCGATCATGAGAGGTCTTAGGCCTTTAGATAATGATTCCATTGACATAAAGATCGACCGAATCGTGGGAGTAACGAAAAAGTTATGGCCAAAATAGTTTTTAGCCCAGGCCCCTTGGGGTACCCCTAGGGCCCGACCCAAAAATTGGAGCTCTTTGTTTGGCAAGATGGATAAGAATTCCAATCATGAACGGTCTTAGGCCTTTAGATAAGGATTCCGTGGACATAAAGATCGACCGAATCGGGCGAGAAACAAAAAAGTTATAGCCAAAATAGTTTTTGCATCTGGTCCCGTTTTGCACAGTTTCACTATTTTTGTCCGATTTGGCCGATTCAAGCGGTGTTGGAATCCTTATTCCAAGGGCTATCCCGAAAAAAGTCAAAATCCATTTTTCCTATTATTTTGTTTTACGACAACTTCATGAGAGTCCAAAACAAGCGAAAAAGTGACTCTTTTGGGGCATATTCAGCCGATTTACTCACGATCTGGGCCTTCGAACTACGCAAGCTCACTTTAAAATGCCATAAATACATGTGTATGTGCTAATGTGCAAAAAAATTTACATTTCGTTTCGGATGATTTTTCAGCCCCTGAGTCCCTAGGGGTACCCCTAGGACCCGACCCGAAAATTGAAGCTCTTTAATCGGCACGATGGAAAGGAATTCCGATCATTATGGGTCTTAGGCCTTTAGATAAAGATTCTGTGGATTTAAACATCGATTGAATCGGGCGAGCAAAGAAGAATTTATGGCCAAAATAGTTTTTAGCCCAGGCCCTTAGGGGTACACCTAGGGCCTGACCCGAAAATTGAAGCTCTTTAATCGACACGATGGACAGGAATTCCGATCATTATGGGTCTTAGGAATTTAGATAAAGATTCTGTGGACATAAAGATCGACCGAATCATGCGAGTAACGAAGAAGTTATGGCCAAAATAGTTTTTAGCCAGACCCCTAGGGGTAACCCCTAGGGCCCGGCCAAAAAATTGAGCTCTTTGTTCGGCACGATAGATAGAAATTCCAACCATGTGGGTTCTTAGGCCTTTACATTAGGATTCCGTGGACATAAAGAACGACTGAATCGGGCGAGAAACGAAGAGGTTATGGCCAAAATAGTTTTTAAGTCGGGTCCCGTTTTGTGCAGTTCCACTATTTTTGCCATAACTTCTAGACTATTTGTCTGATTTGGCCTATTCCAGCGGCGTTGGAAACCTTATTCCAAGGGCTATCCTCCAAAAAGTCAAAATCTACTTTTCCTATTATTTTGTTTTACGAGAACTTCGTGAGAGTCCAAAACAAGCGAAAAAGTGACTATTTTGGGGCATATTCGGCCGATTTACCCGCGATCTGGTCCTTCGAACTACGCAAGCTCACTTTAAAATGCCATAAATACATGTGTATGGCTAATGTGCAAAAAAGTCTACATTTCGTTTCGGATGATTTTTCAGCCCCCGAGCCCCTAGGGCCTGACACGAAAATTGAAGCTCTTTAATCGGCACGATGGAAAGGAATTCCGATTATTATGGATCTAAGGCCTTTAGATAAAGATTCCGTGGACTTAAACATCGACCGATTCGGGCGAGTAACGAAGAAGTTATGGCCAAAATAGCTTATAGCCAGACCCCTAGGGGTACCCCTAAGGCCCGGCCAAAAACTTGAGCTCTTTGTTAGGCACGATGGATAGGAATTCCAATCATGAGGAATCTTAGGCCTTTAGATAAGGATTCTGTAGACATAAAGATCGGCCGAATCGGGCGAGAAACAAAGTTGTTATGGCAAAAATAGTTTCTACGTCGGGTCCCGTTTTGCGCAGTTCCATTGTTTTTGCCATAACTTCTAGGCTATTTGTCTGATTTGGCCGACTCAAGTGGCGTTGGAAACCATATTCCAATGGCTATCCCCTAAAAAGTCAAAATCCACTTTTCCTATTATTTTGCTTTACGAGAACTTCGTGAGAGTCCAAAATAAACGAAAAAGTGACTATTTTTGGGCGTATTAGGCCGATTTACCCGCGATCTGGGCTTTCGAACTATGCTAGCTAACTTTAAAATGCCATAAATACATGTGTATGTGCTAATGTGCAAAAAAATATACATTTCGTTTCGGATGATTTTTCAGCCCCCAAGCCCCTAGGGGTACACCTAGGGCCTGACCCGAAAATTGAAGCTCTTTAATCGACACGATGGACAGGAATTCCGATCATTATGGGTCTTAGAAATTTAGATAAAGATTCCGTGGACATAAAGATCGACGGAATCGAGCGAGTAATGAAGAAGTTACGGCCAAAATAGTTTTTAGCCCAGGCCCATTGGGGTACCCCTAGGGCCCGGCACAAAAATTGGAACTTTTTGTTTGGAACGATGGACGGGAATTCCGATCATAAGGAATCTTAGACTTTAGATAAGGATTCTATGGACATAAAGATCGATCGAATCGTGCGAGAAACGAAGAAGTTATGGCAAAAATAGTTTTTGCGTCGGGTCCCGTTTTGCGCAGTTCCACTATCCTTGCAATAACTTCTAGACTATTTGTCCGATTCGGCCGATTCAAGCGGCGTTGGAAACCTTATTCCAAGGGCTATAACCCAAAAAGTCAAAATCCACTTTTCCTATTACTTTGTTTTACGAGAACTTCGTGAGAGTCCAAAACAAGCGAAAAAGTGACTGTTTTGGGGCATATTCGGCCGATTTACCCGCGATCTGGGCCTTCCCAACTACGCAATCTCACTTTAAAATGCCATAAATACATGTGTATGTGCTAATGTGTAAAAAAGTCTATATTTCGTTTCGGATAATTTTTCAGCCACCGAGCCCCTAGGGTTGCCCCAAGGACCCGACCCGAAAATTGAAGCTCTTTAATCAGCACGATGGAAAGGAATTCCGATTATTATGGGTCTTAGGCCTTTAGATAAAGATTCCGAGGACTTAAACATCGACCGAATCGGGCGAGTAACGAAGAAGTTATGGCCAAAATAGTTTTTTGCCCAGGCCCTTAGGGGTACCCCTAAGGTCCGGTACAAAAATTGGAACTTTTTGTTCGGCACGATGGATAGGAATTCCGGTCTTAAGAGGTCTTAGGCCTTTAGATAAGGATTCTGTGTACATAAAGATCGAACGAATTGTGCGAGTAACGAAGAAGTTATGGCCAAAACAGTTTGTAGCCAGACCCCTAAGGGTACTCCTAGGGCCCGGCCAAAAAATTGAGCTCTTTGTTCGGCACGATGGATAGGAATTCCAATCATGAGGGATCTTAGGCCTTTAGATAAAGATTATGTGGACATAAAGATCGACCGAATCGGGCGAGAAACGAAGAGGTTATAGCCAAAATAGTTTCTGCGTCAGGTCCCGTTTTGCGCAAATCCACTATTTTTGCCATAACTTCTAGGCTATTTGTTCGATTTAGCCGATTCAAGCGGCGTTGGGAACCTTATTCCAAGGGCTATCCCCCAAAAAGTCAAAATACACTTTTCCTATTATTTTTCTTTACGAGAACTTCGTGAGAGTTCAAAACAAGCGAAAAAGTAGCTATTTTGGGGCGTATTCAGCCGATTTACCCACGATCTGGGCTTCCGAACTATGCTAACTCACTTTAAAATGCCATAAATGCATGTGTATGTGCTAATGTGCAAAAAAGTTTACATTTCGTTTCGGATGATATTTCAGCCCCGAGCCGCTAGGGGTACCCCTAGGGCTTGAACCGAAAATTGAAGCTCTTTAATCGACACGATGGACAAGAATTCCGATCATTATGGGTCTTAGGCATTTAGATAAAGATTCCGTGGACATAAAGATCGACCGAATCGGGCGAGTAACGAAGAAGTTATGGCCAAAATAGTTTTTAGCCCAGGCCCCTAGGGGTACCCCTAGGGCCCGGCACAAAAATTGGAACTTTTTGTTCAGCATGATGGACAGGAATTCCGATAATGAGGAATCTTAGGCCTTAAAATAAAAATTCCGTGGACATAAAGAATGACCGAATCGGGCGAGAAACAAAGAGGTTATGACCAAAATAGTTTTTGCGTCGGGTCCCGTTTTGCGCAGTTCCACTATTTTTTACCATAACTTCTAGACTATTTGTCCGATTTGGCCGATTCAAGCGGCATTGAAAACCTTATTCCAAGGGCTATCCTCAAAAAAGTCAAAATCCACTTATCCTATTATTTTTTAACGATAACTTCATGACAGTCCAAAACAAGCGAAAAAGTGACTGTTATGGGGCATATTTTTCCGCTTTACCTACGATCTGGTCCTTCGAACTATGCAAGCTCACTTTAAAATGCCATAAATACATGTGTATGTGCTAATGTGCAAAAAAGTCTACATTTCGTTTCGGATGTTTTTTCAACCCCCGAGCCCCTAGGGGTACCCCTAGGGCCCGACCCGAAAATTGAAGCTCTTTAATCGGCACGATGGAAAGCAATTCCGATCATTAGGGATCTTAGGCCTTTAGATAAGGATTCTGTGGACATAAAGATCGACAGAATCGTGCGAGTAACGAAGAAGTTATGGCCCAAATAGTTTTTAGCCAGGCCCCTAGTGGTACCCCTAGAGCCCGGCCCAAAAATTAAAGCTCTTTGTTCAGCACGATGGATAGGAATACCAATCATGAGGGGTCTTAGGCCTAAAATATAAGGATTCCGTGGACATAAAGATCGACTGAATCGGGCGAGAAACGAAGAAGTTATGGCCAAAATAGTTTTTGCGTCGGGTCCCCTTTTTTGCAGTTCTACTATTTTTTCATAACTTCTTGACTATTTGTCCGATTTGGCCGACTCAAGCAGCGTTGGAAACCTTATTTCAAGGGCTATCCCCCAAAAAGTCAAAATCCATTTTTCCTATTATTTTGTTTTACGAGAACTTCGTGAGAGTCCAAAACAAGCGAAAAAGTGACTGTTTTGGGGCATATTCAGCCGATTTACTCACGATCTGGGCCTTCGAACTGCGCAAGCTCACTTTAAAATGCCATAAATACATGTGTATGTGCAAATTTGCAAAACAAATTACATTTCGTTTCGAATGATTTTTCAGCCCCCGAGCCCCTAGGGGTACCCCTGGGGCCCGACCCGAATATTGAAGTTCTTTAATCAGCACGATGGAAAGGAATTCCGATCATTATGGGTCTTAGGCCTTTAGATAAAGATTCCATGGATTTAAACATCGACTGAATCGGGCGAGTAACGAAGAAGTTATGGCCAAAATAGTTTTTAGCCCAGGCCCTTAGGGGTACCCCTACGGCCCGGCACAAAAAGTGGAACTTTTTGTTCGGCACGATGGACAGGAATTCCGACAATGAGAGGTCTTAGGCCTTTAGATAAGGATTCTGTGGTCATAAAGATCGACCGAATCGTGGGAGTAACGAAGAAGTTATAGCCAAAATAGTTTTTAGGCTAGGCCCCTTGGGGTACCCCTAGGGCCCGACCCAAAAATTGGAGCTCTTTGTTTGGCACGATGGATAGGAATTCCAAACATGAGCGGTCTTTGGCCTTTAGATAGGGATTCCGTGGACACAAAGATCGACCGAATCGGGCGAGAAACGAAGAAGTTATGGTCAAAATTGTTTTTGCGTCTCGTCCCGTTTTGCGCAGTTCAACTATTTTGCCTTAACTTCTAGGCTATTTGTCCGATTTGGCCGATTCAAGCGGCGTTGGAAACCTTATTCCAAGGGCTATCCGCCAAAATGTCAAAATCCACTTTTCCTATTATTTTGTTTTATGAGAACTTCGTGAGAGTCCAAAATAAGCAAAAAAGTGACTGTTTTGGGGCATATTCGACCGATTTACCCGCGATCTGGGCCTTCGAACTACGCAAGCTTAATTTAAATTGCCATAAATACATGTGTATGTGCTAAGGTGAAAAAAAGTCTACATTTTGTTTCGGATGATTTTTCAGCCCCCGAGCCCCTAGAGGTACCCCTAGGGCCTGACCCGAAAATTGAAGCTCTTTAATCGACACGATGGACAGGAATTCCGATGATTATGGGTCTTAGGCATTTAGATAAAGATTATGTGGACATAAAGATAGACCGTGCGAGTAACGAAGAAGTTATGGCAAAAATAGTTTTTAGCCCAGGCCCCTAGGGGTACCCTAGGGCCCCGCACAAAAATTGGAACTTTTTGGTCGGTACGATGGACAGGAATTCCGATCATGAGGAATCTGACGCCTTTAGATAAGGATTCTTTAGACATAAATATCGACCGAATCGTGCGAGAAACGAAGAAATTATGGCGAAAATAGTTTTTGCGTCGGGTCCCGTTTTGCGCAGTTCCACTATTTTTGCCATAACTTCTAGACCATTTGTCTGATTTGGCCGATTCAACCAGCATTAGAAACCTTATTCCAAGGGCTGTCCCCCAAAAAGTCAAAATCCACTTTTTCTATTTTTTGTTTTACGAGAACTTCGTGAGATTCCAAAATAAGCAAAAAAGTGACTATTTTGGGGCATATTCGACCGATTTACCCGCGATTTGGGCCTTCGAACTACGCAAGCTCACTTTAAAATACCATAAATACATGTGTAAGTGCTAATGTTCAAAAAAATCTACATTTCGTTTCGGATGATTTTTCAGCCCCCGAGCCCTTAGGGATACCCCTAGGGCCCAACCCGAAAATTGAAGCTCTTTAATCGGCACGATGTAAAGGAATTTCGTTCATTATGGGTCTTAGTCCATTAGATAAACATTCCGTAGACTTAAACATCGATAGAATCGGGCTAGTAACGAAGAAGTTATGGCCAAAATAGTTTTTAGCCCAGACCCTTAGGGGTACCCCTAGGGCCTGGCACAAAAATTGGAACTTTTTGTTCGGCACGATGGACAGGAATTCTGATCATGAGGGATCTTAGGCCTTTAGATAAGGATTCTGTGGACATAAAGATCGACCGAATCGTGCGAGTAACGAAGAAGTTATGGCCAAAATAGTTTTTAGCCAGAGGGGTACCCCTAGGGCCCGGCCAAAAACTTGAGCTCTTTGTTTGGCACGATGGATAGGAATTCCAATCATGAAGGATCTTAGGCCTTTAGATAAGGATTCATTGGACATAAAGATCGACCAAATCGGGCGAGAAACGAAGAGGTTATGGCCAAAATAGTTTCTGCGTCGGGTCCCGTTTTGCGCAGTTCCACTATTTTTTCATAAATTCTAGACTATTTGTCTGATTTGGCCAATTTAAGCGGCGTTGGAAACATTATTCCAAGGGCTATCCCCCAAAAAGTCAAAATCCACTTTTCCTATTATTTTGCTTTAGGAGAACTTTGTGAGAGCTGAAACAAGCGAAAAAGTGACTGTTTTGGGGCATATTCGGCCGATTTACCCGCGATCTGGGCTTTCGAACTACGCAAGCTTACTTTAAAATGTCATAAATACATGTGTATGTGCTAAGGTGAAAAAAAGTCTACATTTTGTTTCGGATGATTTTTCAGCCCCCGAGCCCCTAGGGATACCCCTAGGGCCTGCCCTGAAAATTCAAGCTCATTAATCGACACGATGGACACGAATTCCGATCATTATGGGTCTTAGGCATTTAGATAAAGATTATGTGGACATAAAGATCGACCGAATCGGGAGAGTAACGAAGAAGTTATGGCCAAAATAGTTTTTAGCCCAGGCCCCTAAGGGGTACCCCTAGGTCTCGGCACAAAAATTGGAACTTTTTGTTCGGTACGATGGACAGGTATTCCGATCCTGAGGAATCTGACGCCTTTAGATAAGGATTCTGTGGACATAAAGATCGATAGAATCGTGCGAGAAACGAAGAAGTTATGACCAAAATAGTTTTTGCGTTGGGTCCCGTTTTGCGCAGTTCCACTCTTTTTGCCATAACTTCTAGACCATTTGTCCGATTTGGCCGATTCAAGCAGCGTTAGAAACCTTATTCCAAGGGCTGTCCCCCAAAAAGTCAAAATCCATTTTTCCTATTATTTTGCTTTAGGAGAACTTCGTGAGAGCCAAAACAAGCGAAAAAGTGACTGTTTTGGGGCATATTCGGCCGATTTACCCTCGATCTGGGCTTTCGAACTACGCAATCTTACTTTAAAATGTCATAAATACATGCGTATGTGCTAAGGTGAAAAAAGTCTACATTTTGTTTCGGATGATTTTTCAGCCCCCGAGCCCCTAGGGATACCCTTAGGGCCTGACCCGAAAATTGAAGCTCATTACTCGACACGATGGACAGGAATTCCGATCATTATGGGTCTTAGGCATTTAGATAAAGATTATGTGGACATTAAGATCGACCGAATCGGGCGAGTAACGAAGAAGTTATGGCAAAAATAGTTTTTAGCCCAGGCCTCTAAGGGTACCCCCTAGGGCCCGGCCAAAAACTTGAAGCTCTTTAATCGCCATGATGGATAGGAATTCCGATCAATATGGATCTTAGGCATTTAGATAAAGATTCCGTGGACATAAAGATCGACCGAATCTGGAGAGAAACGAAGAAGTTAAGGCAATAATAGTTTTTGCGTCAGGTCCCGTTTTGCGCAGTTTCACTATTTTATCCATAACTTCTAGACTATTTGTCCGATTTGGCCGATTCAAGCAGTGTTGGAAACCTTATTCCAAGGGCTATCTCCCAAAAAGTCAAAATCCAATTTTCCTATTATTTTGCTTTATGAGAACTTCGTGAGAGCCAAAACAAGCGAAAAAGTGACTGTTTTGGGGCATACTCGGCCGATTTACCCTCGATTTGGGCCTTCGAACTACGCAAGCTTACTTTAAAATGTCATAAATACATGTTTTGTGTGCTAATGTGCAAAAAAATCTACATTTCGTTTCGAATGATTTTTCATTCCCTGAGCCCCTAGGGGTGCCCCTAGGGCCTGACCCTAAAATTGAAGCTCTTTAATCGACACGATGGACTGGAATTCCGTTCATTATGGGTCTTAGGCATTTAGATAAAGATTCCGTGGACATAAAGATCCACCGAATCGGGCGAGTAACGAAGAAGTTATGGCCAAAATAGTTTTTAGCCCAGGCCCCTAGGTACCCCCTAGGGCCCGGCACCAAAATTGGAACTTTTTGTTCGGTACGATGGACAGGAATTCCGATCATGAAGAATCTTAAGCCTTTAGATAAGGATTCTGTGGACATAAAGATCGACCGAATCGTTCGAGAAACGAAGAAGTTATGGTTAAAATAGTTATTGCGTCGGGTCCCGTTTTGCGCAGTTCCACTATTTTTGCCATAACTTCTAGACTATTTGTCCGATTTGGCCGATTCAAGCAGCGTTAGAAACCTTATTCCAAGGGCTCTCCCCCAAAAAGTCAAAATCAACTTTTCCTATTATTTTTTTTACGAGAACTTCGTGAGAGTCCAAAATAAGCGAAAAAGTAACTGTTTTGGGGCATATTCGACCGTTTTACCCGCGATCTGAGCCTTCGAACTACGCAAGTTCAATTGAAAATACCATAAATACATGTGTATGTGCTAATGTGCAAAAAAATCCATATTTTGTTTCAGCTGATTTTTCAGCCCCCGAGCCCCTAGGGATACCCCTAGGGCCCGACCCGAAAATTGAAGCTCTTTAATCGGCACGATGGAAAGGAATTACGATCATTATGGGTCTTAGGCCTTTAGATAAAGATTACGTGGACTTAAACATCGACCGTATCAGGCTAGTAACGAAGAAGTTATGGCCAAAATAGTTTTTAGCCCAGGCCCCTACCTAGGGCCCGACACCAAAATTGGAACATTTTGTTCGGTACGATGGACAGGAATTCCGATCATGACGAACCTTAGGCCTTAAAATAAGGATTCTGTCGACATAAAGATCGACCGAATCGTGCGAGAAACGAAGAAGTTATGGCCAAAATAGTTTTTGCGTCGGGTCCCGTTTTGCGCAGTTCCACTATTTTTGCCATAACTTCTAGGCTGTTTGTCCGATTTGGCCGATTCAAACGGCGTTGGAAACCTTATTCCAAGGGCTATCCACTTTTCCTATTATTTTGCTTTACGAGAATTTCATGAGAGTCCAAAACAAGCGAAAATATGACTCTTTTGGGGCATATTCGGCCGATTTACCCGGGATCTGGGCCTTCGAACTACGCAAGCTCACTTTAAAATGCCATAAATACATGTGTATGTGCTAATGTGCAAAAAAATCTACAGTTCGTTTCAGATGATTTTTCAGCCCCCGAGCCCCTAGGGGGAACCCGTAGGACCCGACCCGAAAATTAAAGCTCTTTAATCGGCATGATGGACAGGAATTTCGTTCATTATGGGTCTTAGGCCTTTAGATAAAGATTCTGTGGACATAAAGATCGATCGAATCATGCTAGTAACGAAGAAATTATGGCCAAAATAGTTTTTAGCCAAACCCCTAGGGGTACCCCTAGGGCCCGGCCCAAAAATTGGAGCTCTTTGTTCAGCACGATGGATAGGAATTCCAATGATGAGGGGTCTTAGGCCTTTAGATAAGGATTCCGTGGACATAAAGATCGACCGAATCGGGCGAGAAGCGAAGAAGTTATGCCCAAAATAGTTTTTGCGTCGGGTCCCGTTTTGCGCAGTTCCACTATTTTTGCCATAATTTCTAGACTATTTTTCCGATTTGGCCGATTCAAGCGGCATTGTAAACCTTATTCGAAAGGCTATCCCCCAAAAAGTCAAAATCCACTTTTCCTATTATTTTGCTTTATGAGAACTTCGTGAGAGTCCAAAACAAGCGAATAAGTGACTGTTTTGGGGCATATTCGGCCGATTTACCCGCGATCTGGGCCTTCGAACTACGCAAGCTCACTTTAAAATGCCTTAAATACATATGTATGTGCTAATGTGCAAAAAAATCTTCATTTTGTTTCGAATGATTTTTCAGCCCCCGAGCCCCTATGTTTACCCCTAGGACCCGACCCGAAAATTGAAGCTCTTTAATCAACATAATGGACAGGAATTCCGATCATTATAGGTCTTAGGCATTTAGATAAAGATTCCGTGGACAATAAGATCGATCGAATCGGGCGAGTAACGAAGAATTTATGGCCAAAATAGTTTTTAGCCCAAGCCCCTAGGGGTACTCCTAGGGCCCTGCACAAAATTGGAACTTTTTGATCGACACGATGGACACGAATTCCGATAATGCGAGATCTTATGCCTTAAGATACGGATTCTGTGGACATAAAGATCGACCGAATCGTGCGACTAACGAAAAAGTTATGGCCAAAATAGTTTTTAGCCCACGCCCCTAGGGCTCGGCCCAAAAATTGGAGCTCTTTGTTTGGCATGATGGATAGGAATTCCAATCATGAATGATCTTAGGCCTTTAGATAAGGATTCTGTGGACATAAAGATCGAACGAATCGGGCGAGAAACGAACAGGTTATAGCCAAAATAGTTTTTGCGTCGGGTCCCATTTTGCGCAGTTCCACTATTTTTACCATAACTTCTAGGCTATTTGTCCGATTTGGACGATTCAAGCGGCATTGGAAACCTTATTCCAAGGGTTATCCCCCAAATAGTCAAAATTCAATTTTCCTATTATTTTCCTTTACGAGAACTTCGTGAGAGCCAAAACAAGCGAAAAAGTGACTGTTTTGAAGCATATTCGGCCGATTTACCCCCGATCTGGGCCTTCGAACTACGCAAGCTTACTTTTAAATGCCATAATTACATGTGTATGTGCTAATGTGCAAAAAAATCTACATTTCGTTTCGGATTATTTTTCAGCCCCCGAGCCCCTAAGGGTGCCCCTAGGGCCCGACCCGAAAATTGAAGCTCTTTAATCAGCACGATGGACAGGAATTACGATCATTATGGGTCTTAGGCATTTAGAAAAAGATTCCGTGGACATAAAGAACGACCGAATCGGCCGAGTAACGAAGAAGTTATAGCCAAAATAGTTTTTAGCCCAGGCCCCTAGGGGTAGGGCCCGACACAAAAATTGGAACTTTTTGTTCGGCACGATGTATAGGAATTCCGATCATGAGGGATCTTAGGACTTTACATAAGGATTCTGTGGACATAAAGATCGACCGAATCGTGCAAGTAACGAAGAAGTTATGGCCCAAATAGTGTTTAGCCCAGGCCCCTAGGGATACCCTTAAGGCCCGGCCTAAAAATTGGAGCTTTTTGTTCAGCATGATGGATAGGAATACCAATTATGAAGGGTCTTAGGCCATTAGATAAGGATTCCGTGGACATAAAGATCGACCGAATCGGGCGAGAAACGAAGAAGTTATGGCCAAAATAGTTTTTTTGTCAGGTCCCGTTTTGCGCAGTTCCACTATTTTTGCCATAACTTCGAGGCTATTTCTCCGATTTGGCCGATTCAAGCGGCCTTGCAAACCTTATTCCAAGGGCTACCCCCCTAAAAGTCAAATCCACTTTTCCTATTATTTTGCTCTACGAGAACTTCGTGAGAGCCAAAACAAGCGAAAAAGTGACTGTTTTGGGACATATTCGGCCGATTTACCCGCGATCTGGGCCTTCGAACTACGCAAACTTACTTTAAAATGCCATAAATACATGTGTATTTGCTAATGTGCAAAAAAATCTACATTTCGTTTCGGATTATTTTTCATCCCCCGAGCCCCTAGGACCCCAAGGGCCCGACACGAAAATTGAAGCTCTTTAATCGGCACGATGGACAGGAATTCCGATCATTATGGGTCTTAGGCATTTTGATAAAGACTCCGTGGACATAAAAATCGACCGAATTGACCGAGTAACGAAGAAGTTATTGCTCAAATAGTTTTTAGCCCACACCCTTAGGGGTACCCCTAAGGCTCGGCCCAAAAATTAGAGCTTTTTGTTTAGCACGATGGATAGGAATTCCAATCCTGAAGGGTCTTAGGCCATTAGATAAGGATTCTGTGGAAATAAAGATCGACCGAATAGGCCGAGTAACGAAGAAGTTATGGCCAAAATAGGTTTTAGCCCAGGCCCCTAGGGGTAGGGCCCAGCACAAAAATTGGAAATTTTTGTTCGGCATGATGTATAGGAATTCCGATCATGAGGGATGTTAGGCCTTTAGATAAGAATTATGTGGACATAAATATCGACTGAATCGTGCAAGTAACGAAGAAGTTATGGCCCAAATAGTTTTTAGCCCATGCTCCTAGGGATACCCCTAGGGCCCGGCCCAAAAATTGGAGCTTTTTGTTCAGCATGATGGATAGGAATTTTAATCATGAAGGGTCTTAGGCCATTAGATAAGGATTCTGTGGACATAAAGATCGACCGAATCGGGCGAGAAACGAAGAAGTTACGGCCAAAATAGTTTTTGCGTCGGGTCCCGTTTTGTGCAGTTCCACTATTTTTGCCATAACTTCTAGGCTATTTCTCCGATTTGGCCGATTCAAGCGGCATTGAAAACCTTATTCCAAGGGCTATCCTTAAAAAATTTAAAATCCACTTTCCTATTATTTTGCTTTACAAGAACTTCATGAGAGCTAAAACAAGCGAAAACGTGACTGTTTTGGGGCATATTCGGCCGATTTTCCCGCGATCTGGGCCTTCGAACTACACAAGCTTACTTTAAAATGCCATAAATACATGTCTATGTGCTAATGTGCAAAAAAATCTATATTTCGTTTCGAATGATTTTTCAGCCCTGAGCCCGACCCGAAAATTGAAGCTCTTTAATCGGCACGATGGACAGGAATTCCGATCATTATGGGTCTTAGGCATTTTGATAAAGATTCCGTGGACATAAAAATCGACTGAATCTGCCGAGTAACGAAGAAGTTATGGCGAAAATAATTTTTAGCCCACACTCCTAGGGGTAGCCCTAGGGCCCGGCCAAAAAATTGGAGCTTTTTGTTCAGCACGATGGATAGGAATTCCAATCATGAAGGGTCTTAGGACATTAGATAAGGATTCTGCGGACATAAAGATCGATCGAATCGGGCGAGAAACGAAGAAGTTATGGCCAAAATAGTTTTTGCGTCAGGTCCCGTTTTGCGCAGTTCCACTATTTTTGCCATAACTTCGAGGCTATTTCTCCGATTTGGCCGATTCAAGCGGCCTTGCAAACCTTATTCCAAGGGCTATCCCCCTAAAAGTCAAATCCACTTTTCCTATTATTTTGCTCTACGAGAACTTCGTGAGAGCCAAAACAAGCGAAAAAGTGACTGTTTTGGGACATATTCGGCCGATTTACCCACGATCTGGGCCTTCGAACTACGCAAACTTACTTTAAAATGCCATAAATACATGTGTATTTGCTAATGTGCTAAAAAAATCTACATTTCGTTTCGGATGATTTTTCAGCCCCCGAGCCCCTAGGGGTACCCCTAGGGCAAGACCCGAAAATTGAAGCTCTTTAATCGGCACGATGGATAGGAATTCAGATCATTATGAGTCTTAGGCATTTAGATAAAGATTCCGTGGACATAAAGATCGACCGAATTGACCGAGTAACGAAGAAGTTATTGCTCAAATAGTTTTTAGCACACACCCTTAGGGGTACCCCTAAGGCTCGGCCCAAAAATTAGAGCTTTTTGTTCAGCACGATGGATAGGAATTCCAATCATGAAGGGTCTTAGGCCATTAGATAAGGATTCTGTGGAAATAAAGATCGACCGAATAGGCCGAGTAACGAAGAAGTTATGGCCAAAATAGGTTTTAGCCCAGGCCCCTAGGGGTAGGGCCCAGCACAAAAATTGGAAATTTTTGTTCGGCATGATGTATAGAAATTCCGATCATGAGGGATCTTAGGCCTTTAGATAAGAATTATGTGGACATAAATATCGACTGAATCGTGCAAGTAACGAAGAAGTTATGGCCCAAATAGTTTTTAGCCCATGCTCCTAGGGGTACCCCTAGGGCCCGGCCAAAAAATTGGAGCTTTTTGTTCAGCACGATGGATAGGAATTCCAATCATGAAGGGTCTTAGGACATTAGATAAGGATTCTGCGGACATAAAGATCGATCGAATCGGGCGAGAAACGAAGAAGTTATGGCCAAAATAGTTTTTTTGTCAGGTCCCGTTTTGTGCAGTTCCACTATTTTTGCCATAACTTCGAGGCTATTTCTCCGATTTGGCCGATTCAAGCGGCCTTGCAAACCTTATTCCAAGGGCTATCCCCCTAAAAGTCAAATCCACTTTTCCTATTATTTTGCTCTACGAGAACTTCGTGAGAGCCAAAACAAGCGAAAAAGTGACTGTTTTGGGACATATTCGGCCGATTTACCCGCGATCTGGGCCTTCGAACTACGCAAACTTACTTTAAAATGCCATAAATACATGTGTATTTGCTAATGTGCTAAAAAAATCTACATTTCAATTCGGATGATTTTTCAGCCCCCGAGCCCCTAGGGGTACCCCTAGGGCAAGACCCGAAAATTGAAGCTCTTTAATCGGCACGATGGATAGGAATTCAGATCATTATGAGTCTTAGGCATTTAAATAAAGATTCCGTGGACATAAAGATCGACCGAATTGACCGAGTAACGAAGAAGTTATTGCTCAAATAGTTTTTAGCCCACACCCTTAGGGGTACCCCTAAGGCTCGGCCCAAAAATTGGAGCTTTTTGTTCAGCACGATGGATAGGAATTCCAATCCTGAAGGGTCTTAGGCCATTAGATAAGGATTCTGTGGAAATAAAGATCGACCGAATAGGCCGAGTAACGAAGAAGTTATGGCCAAAATAGGTTTTAGCCCAGGCCCCTAGGGGTAGGGCCCAGCACAAAAATTGGAAATTTTTGTTCGGCATGATGTATACGAATTCCGATCATGAGGGATCTTAGGCCTTTAGATAAGAATTATGTGGACATAAATATCGACTGAATCGTGCAAGTAACGAAGAAGTTATGGCCCAAATAGTTTTTAGCCCATGCTCCTAGGGATACCCCTAGGGCCCGGCCCAAAAATTGGAGCTTTTTGTTCAGCATGATGGATAGGAATTTTAATCATGAAGGGTCTTAGGCCATTAGATAAGGATTCTGTGGACATAAAGATCGACCGAATCGGGCGAGAAACGAAGAAGTTACGGCCAAAATAGTTTTTGCGTCGGGTCCCGTTTTGCGCAGTTCCACTATTTTTGCCATAACTTCTAGGCTATTTCTCCGATTTGGCCGATTCAAGCGGCATTGGAAACCTTATTCCAAGGGCTATCCTTAAAAAATTTAAAATCCACTTTCCTATTATTTTGCTTTACAAGAACTTCATGAGAGCTAAAACAAGCGAAAACGTGACTGTTTTGGGGCATATTCGGCCGATTTTTCCGCGATCTGGGCCTTCGAACTACACAAGCTTACTTTAAAATGCCATAAATACATGTCTATGTGCTAATGTGCAAAAAAATCTATATTTCGTTTCGAATGATTTTTCAGCCCCTGAGCCCGACCCGAAAATTGAAGCTCTTTAATCGGCACGATGGACAGGAATTCCGATCATTATGGGTCTTAGGCATTTTGATAAAGATTCCGTGGACATAAAAATCGACTGAATCTGCCGAGTAACGAAGAAGTTATGGCGAAAATAATTTTTAGCCCACACTCCTAGGGGTAGCCCTAGGGCCCGGCCAAAAAATTGGAGCTTTTTGTTCAGCACGATGGATAGGAATTCCAATCATGAAGGGTATTAGGACATTAGATAAGGATTCTGCGGACATAAAGATCGATCGAATCGGGCGAGAAACGAAGAAGTTATGGCCAAAATAGTTTTTGCGTCAGGTCCCGTTTTGCGCAGTTCCACTATTTTTGCCATAACTTCGAGGCTATTTCTCCGATTTGGCCGATTCAAGCGGCCTTGCAAACCTTATTCCAAGGGCTATCCCCCTAAAAGTCAAAATCCACTTTTCCTATTATTTTGCTCTACGAGAACTTCGTAAGAGCCAAAACAAGCGAAAAAGTGACTGTTTTGGGACATATTCGGCCGATTTACCCGCGATCTGGGCCTTCGAACTACGCAAACTTACTTTAAAATGCCATAAATACATGTGTATTTGCTAATGTGCTAAAAAAATCTACATTTCGTTTCGGATGATTTTTCAGCCCCCGAGCCCCTAGGGGTACCCCTAGGGCAAGACCCGAAAATTGAAGCTCTTTAATCGGCACGATGGATAGGAATTCAGATCATTATGAGTCTTAGGCATTTAGATAAAGATTCCGTGGACATAAAGATCGACCGAATCGGGCGAGTAACGAAGAAGTTATGGCCAAAATAGTTTTTAGCCCAGAACCCTAGGGGTACCCCTAGGGTCCGGCACAAAAATTAGAACTTTTTGTTCGGCACGATGTACAGGAATTCCGATCATGAGGGATCTTAGGCCTTTATATAAGGATTCTGTGGACATAAAGATCGACCGAGTCATGCGAGTAACGTAAAAGTTATGGCCAAAATAGTTTTTAGCCCATGCCCCTAAGGGTACCCCTAGGGCCCGGCCCAAAAATTGGAGCTCTTTGTTCGGCACAATGGATAGGAATTCAAATCATGATGAATCTTAGGCCTTTTGATAAGGATTCCGTGGACATAATGATCGACCGAATTAGGCGAGATACGAAGAGGTTATGGCCAAATTAGTTTTTGCGTCGGGTCCCGTTTTGCGCAGTTCCACTATTTTTGCCATAACTTTTAGGCTATTTGTCTGATTTGGCCGATTCAAGCGGCGTTGGAAACCTTATTCCAAGGGCTATCCCCCAAAAATTCAAAATCCACTTTTCCTATTATTTTGCTTTACAAGAACTTCGTGAGAGCAAAAACAAGCGAAAAAGTGACTGTTTTGTGGCATATTCGGCCAATTTACCCGCGATCCGGACCTTCGAACTACGCAAGCTTACTTTAAAATGCCATAAATACATGTGTATGTTCGAATGTGCAAAAAAATCTACATTTCATTTCGGATGATTTTTCAGCCCCCGAGCCAGTACGACCCTTAGGGCCCGACCCGAAAATTGAAGCTCTTCAATCGGCAGGATGGACAGGAATTCCGATCATTATGGTTCTTAGGAATTTTGATAATGATTCCGTGGACATAAAAATCGACCGATTCGGCCGCATGACGAAGAAGTTATGGCCAAAATAGTTTTTAGCCCATGCCCCTAGGGGTACCCCTAGGGCCCGGCCCAAAAATTGGAGCTTGTTGTTCAGCACGATGGATAGGAATTCCAATCATGAAGGGTCTTAGGCCATTAGATAAGGATTCCGTGGACAAAAAGATCGACCGAATCGGGCGAGAAACGAAGAAGTTATGGCCAAAATAGTTTTTGCGTCGGGTCCCGCTTTGCGCAGTTCCACTATTTTTGCCATAACTTCTAGGCTATTTCTCCGATTTGGCCGATTCAATCAGCACGATGGATAGGAATTCCAATCATTAGGGGTCTTGAGCCTTTAGATAAGGATTCCGTGGACATAAAGATTGACCGAATCATGCGAGAAACAAAGAAGTTATGGCCAAAATAGTTTTTGCGTCGGGTCTCGTTTTGCACAGTTCCACTATTTTTGCCATAACTTCTAGGCTATTTGTCTGATTTGGCCGATTCAAGTTGCGTTGGAAACCTTATTCCAAGGGCTATCCCCAAAAAAGTCAAAATCAACTTTTCCTATTAGTTTTCTTTACGAGAACTTCGTGAGAGTCCAAAACAAGCGAAAAAGTGACTATTTTGGGGTGTATTTGGCCAATTTACCCTCTATCTGGGCCTTCAAATTACGCAAGCTCACTATAAAATGCCATAAATACATGTGTGTGTGCTAATGTGTGAAAAAATCAACATTTTGTTTCGGATGATTTTACAGCCCCCGAGTCCCTAAGGGTACCCCTAGGGCCCGACCCGAAAATTAAAGCTCTTTGTTCGGCACGATGGACAAGAATTCCGATCATTAGGGGTCTTAGGCCTTTAGATAAGGATTCTTTGGACATAAATATCAAACGAATCGGGCGAGTAACGAAGAAGTTATGGCCAAAATAGTTTTTAGCCCAGGCCCCTAGGGGTACCCCTATGGCCCGACCCAAAAATTGGAGCTCTTTGTTCAGCATGATGGATAGGAATTCCAATCATGAGGGGTCTTGGGCCTTTAGTTAAGGATTCCATGGATATAAAGGTCGACTTAATAGGGCAAGAAACGAAGAAATTATGGCAAAAATAGTTTTTACGTCGGGTGTCGTTTTGCGCAGTTCCACTATTTTTGCCACAACTTCTAGGCTATTTTTCCGATTTGGCCGATTCAAGTGGCGTTGGAAACCTTATTCCAAGGGTTATCCCCAAAAAAGTCAAAATCCATTTTTCCTATTATTTTTCTTTACGAGAACTTCGTGAGAGTCCAAAACAAGCGAAAAAGTGACTATTTTGGGGTGTATTCGGCTGATTTACCCGCGATCTAGGCCTTCAAATTACGAAAGCTCACTTTAAAATGCCATAAATACATGTGTATGTGCTAATGTGCGAAAAAATCAACATTTTGTTTTGGATGATTTTACAGCCCCCGAGTCCCTAGAGGTACCGCTAGGGCCCGGCCCGAAAATTGAAGCTCTTTGTTCGGCACGATGGACAAGAATTCCAATCATTAGGGGTCTTAGGCCTTTATATAAGGATTCTTTTGACATAAATATCAAACGAATCGGCCGAGTAACGAAGAAGTTATGACCAAAATAGTTTTTAGCCCAGGCCCCTAGGGGGTATCCCTAGGGCCCGGCACAAAATTGGAACTTTTTGTTCGGCATGATGTATAGGAATTCCGATCATGAGGGAACTTAGGCTTTTAGATAAGGATTATGTGCACATAAATATAAAACGAATCGGGCGAGTAACGAAGAAGTTATGGCCAAAATAGTTTTTAGCTCAGGCCCCTATGGCCCGGCCCAAAAATTGGAGCTCTTTGTTCAGGATGATGTATAGGAATTCCAATCATGTGAGATCTTATGCCTTTAGATAAGGATTCTATGGACATAAAGATCGACCGAATCGGGCGAGAAACGAAGAAGTTATGGCAAAAATAGTTTTTACGTCGGGTCCCGTTTTGCGCAGTTCCACTATTTTTGCCATAACTTCTAGGCTATTTGTCCGATTTGGCCGATTCAAGTGGCGTTGGAAACCTTATTCCAAGGGCTATCCCCCAAAAAGTCAAAATCCACTTTTCCTATTATTTTTCTTTACGAGAACTTCGTGAGAGTCCAAAACAAGCGAAAAAGTGACTATTTTGGGGTGTATTCGGCCGATTTACCCGCGATCTGGGCCTTCAAATTACGCAAGCGCACTTTAAAATGTCATAAATACATGTGTATGTGCTAATGTGCGAAAAATCAACATTTTGTTTCGGATGATTTTACAGCCCCCGAGTCAGGGTACCCCTAGGGCCCTGCCCGAAAATTGGAGCTCTTTGTTCGGCACGATGGACAAGAATTCCGATCATTAAGGGTCTTAGGCCTTTATATAAGGATTCTTTGCACATAAATATCAAACGAATCGGCCGAGTAACGAAGAAGTTATGACCAAAATAGTTTTTAGCCCAGGCCCCTAGGGGGTACCCCTATGGCCCGGCATAAAAATTCGAACTTTTTGTTCGGCACGATGTATAGGAATTCCTATCATGAGGGATCTTATGCCTTTAGATATGGATTCTATGGACATAAAGATCGACCGAATCGGGCGAGTAACGAAAAAGTTATGGCCAAAATAGTTTTTAGCCACGCCCCTAGGGGTACCCCTAGGGCCCGTCACAAAATTGGAACTTTTTGTTCGGCACGATGTATAGGAATTCCGATCATGAGGGATCTTAGACTTTTAGATAAGGATTATGTGGACATAAATATCAAACGAATCGGGCGAGTAACGAAGAAGTTATGGCCAAAATAGTTTTTAGCCCAGGCCCCTAGGGGTACCCCTATGGCCCGGCCCAAAAATTGGAGCTCTTTGTTCAGCATGATGTATAGGAATTCCAATCATGAGGGATCTTATGCCTTTAGATAAGGATTCTATGGACATAAAGATCGACCGAATCGGGCGAGAAACGAAGAAGTTATGGCAAAAATAGTTTTTACGTCGGGTCCCGTTTTGCGCAGTTCCACTATTTTTGCCATAACTTCTAGGCTATTTGTCCGAATTGGCCGATTCAAGTGGCGTTGGAAACCTTATTTCAAGGGCTATCCCCCAAAAAGTCAAAATCCATTTTTCCTATTATTTTTCTTTACGAGATTTTCGTGAGAGTCCAAAACTAGCGAAAAGTGACTATTTTGGGGTGTATTCGGCCGATTTACCCGCGATCTGGGCCTTCAAATTACGCAAGCTCACTTTAATATTCCATAAATACATGTGTATGTGCTAATGTGCAAAAAAATCAACATTTTGTTTCGGATGATTTTACAGCCCCCGAGTCCCTAGGGGTACCCCTAGGGCCCAGCCTGAAAATTGAAGCTCTTTGTTCAGCACGATGGACAAGAATTCCGATCATTAGGGGTCTTTGGCCTTTATATAAGGATTCTTTGGACATAAATATCAAACGAATCGGCCGAGTAACGAAGAAGTTATGGCCAAAATAGTTTTTAGCCCAGGCCCCTAGGGGTACCCCTAGGGCCCGGCACAAAATTGGAACTTTTTGTTTGGCACGATGTATAGGAATTCCGATCATGAGGGATCTTAGGCCTTTAGATAAGGATTATGTGGACATAAAGATCAACTGAATCGTGCAAGTAACGAAGAAGTTATGGCCCAAATAGTTTTTAGCCCAGGCCCCTAGGGGTACCGTTAGGGCCCGGCCCAAAAATTGGAGCTTTTTGTTCAGCACGATGGATAGGAATTCCAATCATGAAAGGTCTTAGGCCATTAGATAAGGATTCCGTGGACAAAAAGATCGACCGAATCGGGCGAGAAACGAAGAAGTTATGGCCAAAATAGTTTTTGCGTCGGGTCCCGTTTTGCGCAGTTCCACTATTTTTGCCATAACTTCTAGGCTATTTCTCCGATTTGGCTGATTCAATCAGCACGATGGATAGGAATTCCAATCATTAGGGGTCTTGAGCCTTTAGATAAGGATTCCGTGGACATAAAGATTGACCGAATCATGCGAGAAACGAAGAAGTTATGGCCAAAATAGTTTTTGCGTCGGGTCCCGTTTTGCACAGTTCCACTATTTTTGCCATAACTTCTAGGCTATTTGTTCGATCTGGGCCTTCAACTTACGCAAGCTCACTATAAAATGCCATAAATACATGTGTGTGTGCTAATGTGCGAAAAAATTAACATTTTGTTTCGGATGATTTTACAGCCCCTGAGTCCCTAGAGGTACCCCTAAGGCCCGGCCCGAAAATTGAAGCTCTTTGTTCGGCACGATGGACAAGAATTCCGATCATTAGGGGTCTTAGGCCTTTATATAAGGATTCTTTGGACATAAATATCAAACGAATCGGCCGAGTATCGAAGAAGTTATGGCCAAAATAGTTTTTAGCCCAGGCCCCTAGGGGTACCCCTATGGCCCGGCACAAAAATTCGAACTTTTTGTTCGGCACGATGTATAGGAATTCCGATCATGAGGGATCTTATGCCTTTAGATAAGGATTCTATGGACATAAATATCGACCGAATCGGGCGAGTAACGAAAAAGTTATGGCAAAAAAAGTTTTTAGCCCAGGCCCCTAGGGGTACCCCTAGGGCCCGGCACAAAAATTCGAACTTTTTGTTCGGCACGATGTATAGAAATTCCGATCATGAGGGATCTTATGCCTTTAGAAAGGATTCTATGGACATAAAGATCGACCAAATCGGGCGAGAAACGAAGAAGTTATGGCAAAAATAGTTTTTACGTCGGGTCCCATTTTGCGCAGTTACACTATTTTTGCCATAACTTCTAGGCTATTTGTCCGATTTGGCCGATTCAAGTGGCGTTGGAAACCTTATTCCAAGGGCTATCCCCCAAAAAGTCAAAATCCACTTTTCCTATAATTTTTCTTTATGAGAACTTCGTGAGAGTCCAAAAAAAGCGAAAAAGTGACTATTTTGGGGCGTATTCGGCCAATTTACCCTCAATCTGGGCTTTCAAATTACGCAAGCTCACTTTAAAATGCCATAAATACATGTGTATATGCTAATGTGCGAAAAAATCAACATTTCGTTTCGGATGATTTTTCAGCCCCCGAGCCCCTAGGGGACCCTTAGGGCCCGGCCCGAAAATTGAAACTCTTTGTTGGGTAAGATGGACAGGAATTCTGATCATTAGGGGTCTTAGGCTTTTAGATAAGGATTCTGTGGACATAAAGATCGAACGAATCGGGCGAGTAACGAAGAAGTTATGGCCAAAATAGTTTTTTGCCCAGGCCCCTAGGGGTGCCCCTAGGGCTCGGCCCTAAAATTGGAGCTCTTTGTTCAGCACGATGGATAGGAATTCCAATCATTAGGGGTCTTGGGCCTTTAGATAAGGATTCCGTGGACATAAAGATTGACTGAATCATGCGAGAAACGAAGAAGTTATGGCCAAAATAGATTTTGCGTCGGGTCCCGTTTTGCACAATTCCACTATTTTTGCCATAACTTCTAGGCTATTTGTCCGATTTGGCCGATTCAAGTGGCGTTGGAAACCTTATTCCAAGGGCTATCCCCCAAAAGTCAAAATCCACTTTTCCTATTATTTTTCTTTACGAGAACTTCGTGAGAGTCCAAAACAAGCGAAAAAGTGACTATTTTGGGATGTATTCGGCCGATTTACCCGCGATCTGGGCCTTCAAATTACGCAAGCTCACTTTAAAATGCCATAAATACATGTTTATGTGCTAATGTGCGAAAAAATCAACATTTTGTTTCGGATGATTTTACAGCCCCCGAGTCCCTAGGGGTACCCCTAGGGCCCGACCCGAAAATTGAAGCTCTTTGTTCGGCACGATGGACAAGAATTCCGATCATTAGGGGTCTTAGGCCTTTATATAAGGATTCTTTGGACATAAATATCAAACGAATCGGCCGAGTAACGAAGAAGTTATGACCAAAATAGTTTAGCCTAGGCCCCTAGGAATTCCGATGTACATAAATTCGAACTTTTTGTTCGGCACGATGTATAGGAATTCCGATCATGAGGGATCTTATGCCTTTAGATAAGGATTCTATGGACATAAAGATCGACCGAATCGGGCGAGTAACGAAAAAGTTATGGCCAAAATAGTTTTTAGACCAGGCCCCTAGGGGTACCCCTAGGGCCCGGCACAAAATTGGAACTTTTTGTTCGACATGATGTATAGGAATTCCGATCATGAGGGATCTTTGGCTTTTAGATAAGGATTATGTGGACATAAATATCAAACGAATCGGGCGAGTAACGAAGAAGTTATGGCCAAAATAGTTTTTAGCCCAAGACCCTAGACCCCTATGGCACGGCCCAAAAATTGGAGCTCTTTGTTCAGCATGAGGTATAGGAATTCCTATCATGAGGGATCTTATGCCTTTAGATAAGGATTCTACGGACATAAAGATCGACCGAATCGGGCGAGAAATGAAGAAGTTATGGCAAAAATAGTTTTTACGTCGGGTCCCGTTTTGCGCAGTTCCACTATTTTTGCCATAACTTCTAGGCTATTTGTCCGATTTGGCCGATTCAAGTGGCGTTGGAAACCTTATTCCAAGGGCTATCCCCCAAAAAGTCAAAATCCACTTTTCCTATTATTTTTCTTTACGAGAACTTCGTGAAAGTCCAAAATAAGCGAAAAAGTGACTATTTTGGGGTGTATTCGGCCGATTTACCCGCGATCTGGGCCTTCAAATTACGCAAGCGCACTTTAAAATGCCATAAATACATGTGTATGTGCTAATGTGCGAAAAAAATCAATATTTTGTTTCGGATGATTTTACAGCCCCCGAGTCGCTAGGGGTACCCCTAGGGCCCGACCCGAAAATTGAAGCTCATTGTTTGGCACGATGGACAAGAATTCCATTCATCAGGGGTCTTAGGCCTTTATATAAGGATTCTTTGGACATAAATATCAAACGAATCGGGCGAGTAACGAAGAAGTTATTGCCAAAATTGTTTTTAGCCCAGGCCCCTAGGGGTACCCCTATGGCCCGGCCCAAAAATTGGAGCTCTTTGTTCAGCATGATGGATAGGAATTCCAATCAATGAGGGGTCTTGGGCCTTTAGTTAAGGATTCCATGGATATAAAGGTTGACCGAATCGGGCGAGAAACGAAGAAGTTATGGCAAAAATAGTTTTTACGTCGGGTCCCGTTTTGCGCAGTTCCACTATTTTTGCCATAATTTCTAGGCAATTTGTCCGAATTGGCCGATTCAAGTGGCGTTGGAAACCTTATTTCAAGGGCTATCCCCCAAAAAGTCAAAATCCAGTTTTCCTATTATTTTTCTTTACGAGATTTTCGTGAGAGTCCAAAATAAGCGAAAAAGTGACTATTTTGGGGTGTATTCGGCCGATTTACCCGCGATCTGGGCCTTCAAATTACGCAAGCTCACTTTAATATGCCATAAATACATGTGTATGTTCTAATGTGCAAAAAAATCAACATTTTGTTTCGGATGATTTTACAGCCCCCGAGTCCCTAGGGGTACCCCTAGGGCCCGGCCTGAAAATTGAAGCTCTTTGTTCAGCACGATGGACAAGAATTCCGATTATTAGGGGTCTTAGGCCTTTATATAAGGATTCTTTGGACATAAATATCAAACGAATCGGCCGAGTAACGAAGAAGTTATGGCCAAAATAGTTTTTATCCCAGGCCCCTAGGGGTACCCCTAGGGCCCGGCACAAAATTGGAACTTTTTGTTTGGCTCGATGTATAGGAATTCCGATCATGAGGGATCTTAGGCCTTTAGATAAGGATTATGTGGAAATAAAGATCAACTGAATCGTGCAAGTAACGAAGAAGTTATGGCCCAAATAGTTTTTAGCCCAGGGCCCTAGGGGTACCGTTAGGGCCCGGCCCAAAAATTGGAGCTTTTTGTTCAGCACGATGGATAGGAATTCCAATCATGAAAGGTCTTAGGCCATTAGATAAGGATTCCGTGGACAAAAAGATCGACCGAATCGGGCGAGAAACGAAGAAGTTATGGCCAAAATAGTTTTTGCGTCGGGTCCCGTTTTGCGCAGTTCCACTATTTTTGCCATAACTTCTAGGCTATTTCTCCGATTTGGCTGATTCAATTAGCACGATGGATAGGAATTCCAATCATTAGGGGTCTTGAGCCTTTAGATAAGGATTCTGTGGACATAAAGATTGACCGAATCATGCGAGAAACGAAGAAGTTATGGCCAAAATAGTTTTTGCGTCGGGTCCCGTTTTGCACAGTTCCACTATTTTTGCCATAACTTCTAGGCTATTTGTCCGATTTGGCCGATTCAAGTGGCGTTGGAAACCTTATTCCAAGGGCTATCCCCCAAAAAGTCAAAATCCACTTTTCCTATTAGTTTTCTTTACGAGAACTTCGTGAGAGTCCAAAACAAGCGAAAAAGTGACTATTTTGGGGTGCTATTCGGCCAATTTACCCTCGATCTGGGCCTTCAACCTACGCAAGCTCACTATAAAATGCCATAAATACATGTGTGTGTGCTAATGTACGAAAAAATCAACATTTTTTTTCGGATGATTTTACAGCCCCCGAGTCCCTAGGGGTACCCCTAGGGCCCGGCCCGAAAATTGAAGCTCTTTGTTCGGCACGATGGACAAGAATTCCGATCATTAGGGGTCTTAGGCCTTTATATAAGTATTCTATGGACATAAAGATCGACCGAATCGGGCGAGTAACGAAAAAGTTATGGCAAAAAAAGTTTTTAGCCTAGGCCCCTAGGGGGTACCCCTAGGGCCCGGCACAAAAATTCGAACTTTTTGTTCGGCACAATGTATAGGAATTCCGATCATGAGGGATCTTATGCCCTTTAGAAAGGATTCTATGGACATAAAGATCGACCGAATCGGGCGAGAAACGAAGAAGTTATGGCAAAAATAGTTTTTACGTCGGGTCCTGTTTTGTGCAGTTCCACTATTTTTGCCATAACTTCTAGGCTATTTGTCCAATTTGGCCGATTCAAGTGGCGTTGGAAACCTTATTCCAAGGGCTTTCCCCCAAAAAGTCAAAATCCACTTTTCCTGTTATTTTTCTTTACGAGAACTTCGTGAGAGTCCAAAACAAGCGAAAAAGTGACTATTTTGGGGTGTATTCGGCCGATTTACCCGCGATCTGGGCCTTCAAATTACGCAAGCGCACTTTAAAATGCCATAAATACATGTGTATGTGCTAATGTGCGAAAAAATCAACATTTCGTTTCGGATGATTTTTCAGCCCCCGAGCCCCTAGGGGACCCTTAGGGCCCGGCCCGAAAATTGAAACTCTTTGTTGGGTAAGATGGACAGGAATTCTGATCATTAGGGGTCTTAGGCTTTTAGATAAGGATTCTGTGGACATAAAGATCGAACGAATCGGGCGAGTAACGAAGAAGTTATGGCCAAAATAGTTTTTTGCCCAGGCCCCTAGGGGTACACCCCTAGGGCTCGGCCCTTAAATTGAGCTCTTTGTTCAGCACGATGGATAGGAATTACAATCATTAGGGGTCTTTGGCCTTAAGATAAGGTTTCTGTGGACATAAAGATTGACAGAATCATGCGAGAAACGAAGAAGTTATGGCCAAATTAGTTTCTGCGTCGGGTCCCGTTTTGCACAGTTCCACTATTTTTGCCATAACTTCTAGGCTATTTGTCCGATTTGGCCGATTCAAGTTGCGTTGGAAACCTTATTCCAAGGGCTGTCCCCCAAAAAGTAAAAATCCACTTTTCATATTATTTTTCTTTACAAAAACTTCGTGAGTGTCCAAAAGAAGCGAAAAAGTGACTATTTTGGGTGTATTCGGCCGATTTACCCGTGACCCGCCCCAAAAATAGTTCAGCTTGATGGATAGGAATTCCAATCAATGAGGGTTCTTGGGCCTTTAGTTAAGGATTCCATGGATATAAAGGTCGACCGAATCGGGCGAGAAACGAAGAAGTTATGGCAAAAATAGTTTTTACGTCGGGTCCCGTTTTGCGCAATTCCACTATTTTTGCCATAACTTCTAGGCTATTTGTCCGATTTGGCCGATTCAATTGGTGTTGGAAACCTTATTCCAAGGGCTATCCCCCAAAAAATTAAAATCCACTTTTCTTATTATTTTTCTTTATGAGAACTTCGTGAGAGTCCAAAATAAGATAAAAAGTGACTATTTTGGGGCGTATTCGGCCAATTTACCCTCGATCTGGGCCTTCAAATTACGCAAGCTCACTTTAAAATGCCATAAATACATGTGTATATGCTAATGTGCGAAAAATTCAACATTTCGTTTCGGATGATTTTTCAGCCCCCGAGCCCCTAGGGGACCCCTAGGGCCCGGCCCGAAAATTGAAACTCTTTGTTCGGCACGATGGACAAGAATTCTGATTATTAGGGGTCTTAGGCCTTTAGATAAGGATTCTGTGGACATAAAGATCGAACGAAACGGGCGAGTAACGAAGAAGTTATGGCCAAAATAGTTTTTTGCCTAGGCCCCTAGGGGTAGGCCCCTAGGGGTACACCCCTAAGGCTCGGCCCAAAAATTGGAGCTCTTTTGTTCAGCACGATGGATAGGAATTCCAATCATTAGGGGTAATGGGCCTTTAGATAAGGATTCCGTGGACAGAAAGATTGACCGAATCATGTGAGAAACGAAGAAGTTATGGCCAAAATAGTTTTTGCGTCGGGTCTCGTTTTGCACAGTTTCACTATTTTTGCCATAACTTCTAGGCTATTTGTCCGATTTGGCCGATTCAAGTTGCGTTGGAAACCTTATTCCAAGGGCCATCCCCGAAAAAGTCAAAATCCACTTTTCCTATTATTTTTCTTTACGAGAACTTCGTGAGAGTCCAAAACAAGCGAAAAAGTGACTATTTTGGGGTGTATTCGGCCGATTTACCCGTGATCTGGGCCTTCAAATTACGCAAGCTCACTTTTAAATGCCATAAATACATGTGTATGTGCTAATGTGCGAAAAAATCAACATTTTATTTCGGATGATTTTACAGCCCCCGAGTCCCTAGGGGTACCCCTCTATGGTCCGGCCCGAAAATTGAAGCTCTTTGTTCGGCACGATGGACAAGAATTCCGATCATTAGGGGTCTTAGGCCTTTAGATAAGGATTCTTTGAGCATAAATATCAAACGAATCGGGCGAGTAACGAATAAGTTATTGCCAAAATAGTTTTTAGCCCAGGCCCCTAGGGGTACCCCTATGGCCCAGCCCAAAAATTGGAGCTCTTTGTTCAGCATGATGGATAGGAATTCCAATCATGAGGGGTCTTGGGCCTTTAGTTAATGATTCCATGGATATAAAGGTCGACCGAATCGGGCGAGAAACGAAGAAGTTATGGCAAAAATAGTTTTTACGTCGGGTCCCGTTTTGCGCAGTTCCACTATTTTTGCCATAACTTATAGGCTATTTGTCAGATTTGGCCGATTCAAGTGGCGTTGGAAACCTTATTCCAAGGGCTATCCCCCAAAAAGTCAAAATCCACTTTTCCTATTATTTTTCTTTACGAGAACTTAATGAGAGTCCAAAACAAGCGAAAAAGTGACTATTTTGTGGTGTATCGGCCGATTTACCCGCGATCTGGGCCTTCAAATTATGCAAGCTCACTTTAAAATGCCATAAATACATGTGTATATGCTAATGTGCGAAAAAATCAATATTTCATTTCGGATGATTTTTCAGCCCCTGAGCCCCTAGGGGACCCTTAGGGCCCGGCCAAAAAATTGAAATTCTTTGTTCGGCACGATGGACAGGAATTCTGATCATTAGGGGTCTTTGGTCTTTAGATGAGGATTCTGTGGACATAAAAATCGAACGAATCGGGCGAGTAACGAAGAAGTTATGGCCAAAATAGTTTTTGGCCCAGGCTCCTAGGGGTACACCCCTAGGGCTCGGCCCAAAAATTGGATCTCTTTGTTCAGCACGATGGATAGGAATTCCAATCATTAAGGGTCTTGGGCCTTTTAGATAAGGATTCCGTGGACATAAAGATTGACCGAATCATGCGAGAAACGAAGAAGTTATGGCCAAAATAGTTTTTGCGTCGGGTCCCGTTTTGCGCAGTTCCACTATTTTTGCCATAACTTCAAGGCTATTTGTCCGATTTGACCTATTCAAGTGGCATTGGAAACCTTATTCCAAGGGCTAACCCCCAAAAAGTCAAAATCCACTTTTCCTATTATTTTTTTAACAAGAACTTCGTGAGTGTCCATAACAAGCGAAAAAGTGACTATTTTGGGGCGTATTCGGCCGATTAACCTGCGATCTGGGCCTTAGAATTACGCAAGCTCACTTTAAAATTCCATAAATACATGTGTATGTGCTAATGTGCAAAAAAATCAACATTTCGTTTCGGATGATTTTTCAGCCCACTAGCCCCTAGGGGGTACCCCTAGGGCAAAATTGAGGCTCTTTGTTCGGCACGATGGACAAGAATTCCGATCATTAGGGGTCTTAGGCCTTTAGATAAGGATTCTTTAGACATAAAGATCAACCGAATCGGGCGAGTAACGAAGAAGTTATGGCCAAAATAGTTTTTAGCCCAAGCCTCTGGGGGTACCCCTAGGGCCCGGCCCAAAATTGGAGCTCTTTGTTCAGCACGATGGATAGGAATTCCAATCATGACAAGCGGCATTGGAAACCTTATTCCAAGGGCTATCCCCCAAAAAGTCAAAATCCACTTTTCCTATTATTTCTCTTTACGAGAACTTCGTGAGAGTCCAAAATAAGCGAAAAAGTGACTATTTTGTGGCGTATTCGGCCAATTTACCCTCGATCTGAGCATTCAAATTACACAAGCTCACTTTAAAATGCCATAAATACATGTGTATGTGCTAATGTGCGAAAAAATTAACATTTCGTTTCGAATGATTTTTCAGCCCCCGAGCCCCTAAGGGTATCCCTGGGGCCCGGCCCGAAAATTGAAGCTCGTTGTTCGGCACGATAGACAAAAATTCTAATCATTAGAGGTCTTAGGCCTTTAGATAAGGATTCTGTGGATATAAAGATTAACCGAAACGGGCAAGTAACGAAGAAGTTATGGCCAAAAAAGTTTTTAGCTTATGCCCTTAGGGGTACCCCTAGAGCCCGGCCCAAAAATTGAAACTATTTATTCGGCACGATGGACAGGAATTCCGATCATTAGTGGTCTTAGGTCTTGAGATAAGGATTCCGTGGACATAAAGATCGACCGAATCGGGCGAGAAACGAAGAAGTTATGGCAAAAATAGTTTTTACGTCGGGTCCCGTTTTACGCAGTTCCACTATTTTTGACATAACGTCTAGGCTATTTGTCCAATTTGGCCGATTCAAGCGGCGTTGGAAACCTTATTCCAAGGGCTATCCGCCATAAAGTCAAAATCCACTTTTCCTATTATTTTTTTTACAAGAACTTCGTGAGTGTCCAAAACAAGCGAAAAAGTGACTATTTTGGGGCGTATTCGGCCGATTTACCCGGGATCTGGGCCTTAGAATTACGCAAGCTCACTATAAAATGCCATAAATACATGTGTACGTGCTAATGTGCAAAAAAATCAACATTTCGTTTCGGATGATTTTTCAGCCCCCTAGCCCCTAGGGGGTAACCCTAGGGCCCGACTCGAAAATTGAGGCTCTTTGTTCGGCACGATGGACAAGAATTCCGATCATTAGGGGTCTTAGGCCTTTAGATAAGGATTCTTTGGACATAAAGATCGACCGAATTGGGCGAGTAACGAAGAAGTTATGGCCAAAATAGGTTTTAGCCCAGGCCGCTAGGGGTACCCCTAGGTCCCGGCCCAAAAATTGGAGCTCTTTGTTCAGCACGATGGATAGGAATTCCAATCATGAGGGGTATTGGGCCTTTAGTTATGGATTTCATGGATATAAAGGTCGACCGAATCGGGTGAGAAACGAAGAAGTTATGGCCAAAATAGTTTTTACGTGAGGTCCCATTTTGCGCAGTTCCACTATTTTTGTCATAACTTCTAGGCTATTTGTCCGATTTAGCCGATTCAAGCGGCGTTGGAAACCTTATTCAAAGGGCTATCCCCCCAAAAGTCAAAATCCACTGTTCCTATTATTTTTCTTTACGAGAACTTCGTGAGAGTCCAAAATAAGCGAAAAAGGGACTATTTTTGGGTGAATTCGGCCGATTTACCCGCGCTCTGGGCCATCAAATTACGCAAGCTCACTTTAAAATGCCATAAATACATGTGTATGTGCTAATGTGCAAAAAAATCAACATTTCGTTTCGGATGATTTTTCAGCCCCCTAGCCCCTAGGGGTACACCCCTAGGGCCCGGCCCGAAAAATGAAGCTCTTTGTTCAGCATAATGGACAAGAATTCCGATCATTAGGGGTCTTAGGCCTTTAGATAAAGATTGTTTGGACATAAAGATCAACCGAATCGGGCGAGTAACGAAGAAGTTATGGTCAAAATAGGTTTTAGCCCAGGCCGCTAGGGCCCGGCCCAAAAATTGGAGCTCTTTGTTCAGCACGATGGATAGGAATTCAAATCATGAGGGGTCTTGGGCCTTTTGTTAAGGATTTCATGGATATAAAGGTCGACCGAATCGGGTGAGAAACGAAGAAGTTATGGCAAAAATAGTTTTTACGTCGGGTCCCGTTTTGCGCAGTTCCACTATTTTTGCCATAACTTCTAGGCTATTTGTCCAATTTGGCTGATTCAAGCGGCGTTGGAAACCTTATTCCAAGGGCTATTCCCGAAAAAGTCAAAATAAACTGTTCCTATTATTTTTCTTTACGAGTACTTCGTGAGAGTCCAAAACAAACGAAAAAGTGACTATTTTGGGTTGAATTCAGCCGATTTACCCGCGATCTGGGCCTTCAAATTACGCAAGCTCACTTTAAAATGCCATAAA